>JASXSY010000501.1:0-23004 GCA_034509805.1 Sipha maydis
GTTCTACTTTAGCTTTTAATAAAATATATTAATTTTTTTAGCTCTTTACATGCTTTACTATATCTTAATTGTTTTTTTTAAATTATTCATTAGTTAATTTTTTACATTTTGAATAGATACAACTTGAACTAAAACCGGAAATCCGTCTCTAACAAAGACTTGCGAAGTCGTTAGTTTAGGAAAGAGTAATATGGTTCGTATAATTTGCAACAGGTGCTGTAACACACTACACGCATAAAACATCATGTTACAGCTTTTTTATGGATAATGATAAATTGCAACTTGTTTTGTCCATTGGTACATTTTATGCGAATTAAATCTCTGGCATGTCAAATAAAAGACCACGTGGGTCATATTACGGCTTGTGATTCTTTTCTTTTTTTTTTTTTTGTAGTGGACGTCTATCAAATTAATAGAAAATGTAGTAAAAATATTAATAAAAACATTATATTTCGTATTACAACTATGTTAGAGAGGTATATTTAGAATAATATCTTAACAATAATCATAAAATTCAATTGTTTTAATAATATATACTACCTATATAACCTAGTAAATTATGCATATTTAGATTGTAGTAAAATATGCAATATTTTTAACGATAATGATTAACGATTACACAAATGTAATCATAATTATCGATTAATTTTTTAAAAAAAAAAAAACTATAAAACGAATAATAAATAATGTAATTTAATAAATTAATCGTTAATTAATCGATTACGCCCAACACTGGCTGTCTGCATAGTACAATTTTCAATATATTACCAGTGTGCAAAAACTAAACCCAAGGACATCGCATAGATGTAATTTTGTGATCTGCGATGTTCGTAAATAGTGCTCAGCGATGATCTAGAGATAGTAATAAGTAGAGGTCGGATTTATATTCTCTTAAAATCCTTAAAATATGATGTTTTTATGTCACATAAAACAGGCAATATATTCTCTTAATATTCATTTAAAATACCAATTATATGATGTTTTATGTCCTTAAATATGCAAAATATTCTTTTAATATTTAAAAAAAAAATCAATTAAAATTTATTTTTATTAATTTGGTTTTAAAATATATTTAATTTAATTAATTAATTAATTAAATTGATTAATATATCGCACTTGGATATCAACATGAGTTGAGTCAGATGACTAGTAGACGACGAATAGTCGTGACAGCTAACAAAATAACGGATGTGCTATCGCAATCGATAAGGAATACCTGGAGATTAATTTTTATTAAAACTCAGAAACCCAGAAATTAATCATTTAGTGAGCATTGTCTTTTTTCAAAGTGCTAATATACGTGAAATATGTTCATTATATGCCGATATTACAAAAATATTCTCAAATATTCCCTAACGTGTTAAATGTTCCCTAACCCCTAAAATATGCTTTTTTATGCAAAATAAATTTTTTCTTGTGAATTCTGTGTTTCATGAATCGTAAAGATTTCTCACTCCCATATAACTGCATGGACTAGAAACAAATATGTAAAATCATAAAAATCCGACCTCTAGTAATAAGTCTGCTAATGCCAAGTCGAGCGATATTGAATTTAATAATCGCCGAGAAGTTATGCTTACCACATCTATTTACCATCATAATGTTAATTCTATGTGATATCAATAGCTAACTACCCCAGGTAATCTATTTGTGATTATAGTGACCATGTTAACTTCTATGCGATGTTCAAAAAGTACCTCGTAAACGTCAATTAGAAGTCATACTAAATTATGTGATTGTGAATACAGGATACATTTTGGGTACATAATGTATTCGAATTAAATAATGTAGTTATATAAAAACAAGTTTTCTTTATTTTAAAAATAATAATAATATTACATAACAATATATAATTAATAATTATAATAGAAAAAAATGTATAATAATAATACATAACCAATATATTTTATTAATTCTGTGGTACAGTGGGTTAAGCCTAGTTGATACTTTGAGTTTGATATCCCTGATGTTGATATTAATTGGTTTAGAACCAATGTTTAAATAGTAATATCATACTTTAAAGTATTATAATGTGTTTATCACATGATATAATAATAACAGTATATCAAAAATTATGATACAGCGTTAAAAGATGTAATTCACACGTTAGTGTTGTACATATTTCAAACATTCGTGTTAGTAATTGATATTATTATTAAGAGTATAATACTTTCTTTTTATCGTTGTTGCCATATTAAATTATTTTACAAAGCAGTTGAATTTTTGATTAAATATATGATTTTTATTTCTAAAACATGCCTTCATTAAGAAAATATAAGTCACTTTCAAATTTTGAATTTGTAGAAATTAGATACTTATCTTACACAATATAAATTCAATCGCTTTCATTCAATAATAGACAAGATATTTTTAAACATATAAAATAAAAAAATACATTAAAATTAAGAAATGAAATTGCTACCACAGTCCAACATACAATAGTATCATATTAAATATTTTAGTTGATTTTTTAAATCCTTATAATTTTTATCAATTAATTACCATTTTTTATCAGTATTTTATTATTAATATAATAAATATATTATTATTATTAATGTAATCAAACATAACGATTATTCATCATTTATCAGAGATTATTTGTTTCTGATTTTGATTATTTGTTTTTATTATTTTACCAACCACGTCATAAGTATTTGAATAAGATAACACAATAATATGATTTTAGATTAAAGTATTATCTAATATATTAAATAATTGTATTCAATTGTTATCAATTTTAAAGGTATTGATACATTTAAAAATACAGTTCAATACAATTATGTTTTAATGAGTTTCAACTAAAAATTACTAATATTACGTTACAATAATCAAAAATAAAAATAAAATATACAAAAATATGTAATATATTGCGATCAGTATGATAAAAATATATTTTTTTATTTTGTGTAAATGACTTTACATTAAATGAATGAAATAAATTTCACCACACAGTCAACACTTTAATGAATTATTTAAATATTATATCCTGTCCGTTTCACAAACTGAAATTTGCAATTTTTTTCAATTTCTTATCTGTCCGAGTGCATTGTATTACCTATAATAGTTTAAAAATATCGATTTTCATTAGGTAATCATGGTGGCATCAAAGGTTAGTAAATGAAAATTAAATTTTATAATCGTATCTGTAATACAGATCTAGTCGGTTTGAATTGCATTTGGAGAAGCAATTTATGAGAATGCTGTGAGTGGCTTAAAATATATATATAAAGAGATATGTGTCTATTTTAATAATAAAAAATGATACTTGAAATAACCATAAGTGCACGTAAAATATGTGCAATCCCGAAGTTTTGGTGGTCGAAAAACTATAGGTAGAGTGGATGCATAGAAAAAATAAACGGTCGTCGATATTTTATATATATATATTTTTATTTATTTATTTTTGTTTTTTTGCACATTCTCGGAGGGAAAATCCCAACGCCGCATTAAATAACTTCTGAACGATGTCGATTAAACGAAAGTCGATAATTCACAATTAGTATTCCGGGCCGGACGCTCTGTTCAACATATATAAAATGAACGGCGGTCCCTTTTGTTTTAATCTGGATAATACATTAAACAAAACTTTTTTTCCTCTCCTCTTAGTACGGTGTAATGTGTGCCCCATAACCCCTGTGAGTTCACCGCCAAACGTACGGCTTTTTCCCACTCTAATAAAATCATGTCCCTTATCGGCTTCACGTTGGCATTGGTATTCCGTACCCCATACCTGCTGCTGCCGTTATCGAAAACCAAACAAATAGTTTTTACGGTCCACGCGAATAATTGAACGCAACGAGAAGAAAACAATAACACTAGAATGTATCCTTTTGGACTTGGTTCTTTTTTCCTCTCTCACTATCGCACACTAGATTAAGTCGTTATATCCTTCAAATATTCTATTGGATATATTTACAACAATAATCGTAGTTTAACCTTTTTTACCATTTTATGAGATGACATTTTTGTAGACCTTTCTGAAGAAATAAATTTGGAGTCATTTAAGTACTAGGCCGAAATTGCTTGTTCGGAAAAACGTGAAAAAAATTTCGAAAATATTTTAATTGTAAAAAAAAATATCCTCATTTAAATTAGTTGTTTTTCTTTATACTCAGTGCTTGATTTGGAAATAAACTAGAAGGGGGACTCAGCGGATGTCTGATGAACGAGCGTTCCACACAACATTAACTGTCACTTTACCGTGAGGGACAAAGCCCCCATACCTTACTTCAGTCACCCAAAATCCCACAAAACCATTAAATTTATTATACAAAAATATTTTAAAAGAAAAAAACACTTGAATAACACTTTAAATAAGGTCCATAAATGTTGTTCGATCCCTTTGTCCGATTTGAATTACCGCCGGTCATTGACATGGGTATGATCGGTGACCACGCTCGGTCATCCGCGAAGTTGGCGACACTGACGAGTCCGTTAAACTGGTTCGGCAACGACGCGTTCGCCGCCGCCATCGGTCGGTGCGTCCGTTTTGTTTTATTGTTTTATTTTTACGTTGTTTTTTCGTTGTTGTACTTCTTCCGTTCGTCGCTTCATGAAGTACACGTGTGTTCCAGCTCTTACGTCGATCTTGGCGATAAATTGCTTTTAATCAGCTCCGTTCGTACCAAGCTTTGTGGTTTCAGCACGAAGACGTTCTAATACGTTCTGGTGTCAGTACAGCAATCTATACAGTGTGCGGCATATCGGTGTTCTCCGTTATCCACGTGATCCAGCTCCATTCAGTTCCGAAGACACGGCAGCTCGGTCTCCAACCTATAGCAGATCAGCTACGTAGCAAGCAGCTCAGCTCAACCCCGGGTGCAGTCCTTCAGTGCGGTGCTTCCCGCTCCTCTAATTGTAAAACGGTGTTCCCCGTCCCCCAGTGTTATTTCTATATATCTGTTTAATAAATGATTAATTTGTAATTGTAATCTTTCTTTTATGTTCCTTTTCTACAAATAAGTGTTACCTATTACTTCCAAGGTTCCGGAGGACCATGTGTACGACGACAACCTTGTCAAAAGGCTCGTTGGTCACAAACAAATGTTCATATGAACTATCTTCATTTTTAAAAGGTCGTTTAGGATAGTTTACTTAATCTGAATTTATTTTGCCACTTTTAATTCAGCTCTCAACGTAATGTCTGGTTTGAACAACTAAATGGGAGGTCCGATATAGTTAAGAAAAACCATTGAAAATGTATGCCCTATAGTCAAAGCTTTTCTTTTTAATGTAACTATATTGTTCGTTGCACTGACTGATCTCTCACATTCAGTGGAATAAATTGCAATTGTTCAGACTGCAGTCAAAAGAGGATGAAGATAATATATCTGTGAGGAATCTTTTGTATCTTTAAACTCACGGAATCCTCGGATCGTAGTTTTTTCATCTAAATAAAATCTTGTAACTAATCTAACACAGTCATCTCCATATAGAATATCAACATTATCAGGCTAGTTATTAGAATTTAACATATCCATTTATTTTTAAAGTTCATCAAATTCACTTTTAAAGTCATCTTTATTTTTAGACACATGAGTTGCTTGTGTAATAAATATGACATTATAAATTATATTACAATTTATAAAGATTTAATCTATAAAATGTATCTATGGCATAATCACAGATATATGCTTATATATAATTATATATAATATTATGTGGGCATAATACAATTTCTTAGCAATTTAACAATTAATTTTTTTTTTTTTTTATCATAGGTAGTGGATTGTAATATACAAATATAATGATTATAGGTTATAAATATATTTTGCATCAGAAAAACTGATGATTTGCAAATTCACTATAGTAAATGTTGCAATCCCAGCGTGCCGTTTCAAATGAATAGAAGGGGTATGTTAAAAAAAAAAAAAAAAATGAGATGGGGGACTCCGTCCTTCCATGTCCCTCCCCCAAAAAAAAAAAAAATCAAACACTGTTTATACTTATATTTTATATTCTTCTAAGGATACCATATTCAATAAAATCAATATTTTAAATATAAATGTTTATGGTATAAATTTAGTGTTCTAAATCTAGTTTTATACGCTGAGATTTACTCTGTCTCACTGGCCACATAAGCGGAAATCCATTGAAAAAGATTTTTCTCATAAACCAAAGCCGTGGGGGGCTATGCCCCCCACACCCCCTCATAAATGATCCTAAACAAATTTTGAATATAATATAAGAAAATAAAACAACAAAATTGTTATATTTGCAAGAATGTTTGGGGGGCTTGGTAGGATTTTGGGGGCTAAGCCCCCCCCCCGATTTCCCCCGATGACTGGCCAATTGCCACAGGGAGATGAAAGGGGGCATTGCCTACCTGGACCTATTCATTATTCCACAATAAGTATTAATTAAGCATATATACTAATATATAAGTACTGGTTATTTTTTAATTTTCCTCCTAAAATTTGGTTTGCCCTACCTATTGATTTAGTTCAAAATCTGATTTCAAGTAGTCTGATACTCGATTAAATTGTTGCACTACTATAGGACGAATTACTGTCGTTTTACTAACATAGGCTTCACAAAACAGTCCATTCTATGTAAGTACTGCGGAGCTATAAAATCCAAACGATTAAGTAATACTTACACGGAACTCATTTTCAACTTTTGATTCAATGACCGAATTATTTTTACCGTGAAAAATAATTTTTGATAATTTATTTACTTCATCCGAGAAGAGTTAAATAGTTTTTGTTCTCATCCAATTGGTGTGTTCAAAATCAATAATAAAATACGAGTATTATCTAAAAAAGAGTAAATGCGTTTTAAAAAACAATGCGAGATTGATATATGATTAGCAAATTGTTAAAAAAATTAGTTCTTAAACACATCATCATACCAATTAATAGTATTTTGGACGATAATCAACATGTCTTCAGATTAGGAGAATCTATCTTCACATGCAATTTGACTTTACAACACTTAATACTTGATTCCTTTAATTACTAAGTCGATGTAATCTATACTGGCTTTGAGAATACCTTAAACTAGCGGTTCCCAATCTTTTGATATCCGCGTACCGCTTACATATTTCGGAAAATATCCATGTACCACTTAACTTATTAATCTCTTTTTCTTTTTTTTTTTATCAACAAATAAACTAACATTATTTTATATACCTAGTCAAAGCTATTTTTATAATTAACTTTTTCAATTTAAACTACATAAATACATAAGCAAAGCTTTTAATGCACAAAAATAAACAACGTAAAATATTTACAGTTATTATTAATTGTAATGAATATAAATGAATAATTTAATATGAAAGTTTATGTTTTATTTATTAAATGAATGAGAACGTCAATACCGATCTTCGTGCTTGTGACTTTAAGTTTGAAACTGTCTTCTACATTCGTTTTGTTCCTATGTCATAGGTATTTATAAAATCAACTAATATCAAATAAATCAAATATCATTGAACGGTAATAATTATAAAAATAAAACTATTCCTTTAAAAAAAATTAGCTCCGCATACCATTTACGAGCTTTCAGCGTACCATTTGTGGTACGCTTACCACTGGTTGGGAACCGCTGCCTTAAACCATGTCGATCATAAGTTGCTCACAATTGCTTAAGCTCATTTAGGTTTTAGTAATCCTCTACTATCCTGGTTAAATTCATACCTTATGAACCGGTACCAATTTGTTAATGTTCTTAATTTAGCATCAAAGTCAACATTAGTCCCAATAAAAACCTCCCAAAGTGGACATTAATACACTATCCAATACATCATATTTCTTAACCGTAATTTATCTTTTCTAAAAAAAAGCCACATCCTATTTTTTCATGGACTGAAGTTTGTTGTTTTATAATAATGTTATTAGTATTTAGTATGTAGTTTAATTTAATGTAAGCAAGTCCAGTGGTGGATCCAGGATTTTTTAGGGGGAAGGGGTTTGAAAAATGTTTTCTTTGGCCTTTGGAATATTTTTTATAACATTGCAGTCGGTGACTGATCAAAGGTTTTTACTTTTTAATGCAGTAGTGCACATTTAAAAATGAAATTTATCGAATGTATAATATTAGTACCATAATAGTAAATATGAATAATATATCATTATATGTACATAAATTATACATATACTAAACAAATGTTATTCATATACTATTTTATTATATACTTAGTATATGAATAACATAATAACATATTTTATTATATACTTATATTTTGTGTAAAACCCAAATTACTTCGAGGTAGAAAATATCTATGATATTATATATTATCGTGCCACGTGACACTTCTGTTGTGATAAGTTTCTATAATGATAGACGAATTTTGTATCTACATTAGGTACCTACCAGATTTAATCGGAATATCAAAAAGGAGTAAAAATAAAAATATATAAAACCTAAACGCGCGCCGACATTAAAATAATCGGTTGATAACAATTTAATTGAATTTAAAAATTTAAAAACTTTTTAATTTAATTGTAAAATTATATTTAAGTGTATAAAATAATTTATGTAAGATAATAGTCAGTAGTATAATACATTAATTTAAATCTATGACCACTTACTTCTTGTACGAATAAAAAGAAAATTTAAATACTTATATTATATATTTAATTGTTAATATAATTATAATATTAATATAATTATATATAAATATTATATATTTCAACCCCCCCCCCCGTGGATCCGCCACTGAACAAGTCAATAAATTATATTTTATCTTTTCTTTTGGTGTATGATAGGGCTTGGGTCAGTTCTCCTCATTGATTGTTCTCGTGGTTGGTCTCATGAACGAACAATGTTCACGCCGCCACTGATATAACATAATAAACAATAACAGCCAAAACACAGAATACACCTACTTCCTCAACATTATTTTCAAAACCAACAGGCAAAATAAAATTGTGCACCATCAAATGGTTTCTAATAGCGATCTGTTCTTCCATGTTCATAATTTTTAGACCTGTAGTCAAAACTAAATAACAAGAAATTGTATAAAGGTTTAGATGATTATTAAATATAATCGCTGAAAATGTATATTATATTAGTCGTATTGTTATTAAATATAAATATTTAATTAAGTATTATAATAATCACAAGTGATAGTCTTAAACATTAACCAAATTGATAATGATTTATAATTTTAAAATCTAATCAGTAAAACCGTTAAATACATAAAAAACATAAACACAGGGTTGCTAAATTCTTTGGCATCAAATTCCTAGCAGTAAAAATTTTGATTCCGAACAGTTGGTATATTATTATAAAATGTTCTCTTATCATTTTCATTTCTTATCAATGAGGAGAACTGACCCAAGCTCTGTATGATAATCTTTGTTCTCGATGCTTATCGACTATCTATTAATAATTTTATAAATATAACTAATTTTACAATAACCCGGAGAATAATTCACTAAACCTGTAGCCCTTAGATTTATTTGTAAAACCAGATTATTCGGGTGAAACTCGGAAAGGTGGCAACATTATGTGACTGCCGATTCGTTTACTTCATCTTTAAATTATTTTATTTTTTATTTTTGTTGATCTTGTGTCTATATAACTATTTATGCAGTAGATAAATTAATATTATATTCTATGGATTAAAATAAAAAATATTTTTTTCTATATAGAATTTTATAATTTCATTCATAGAATAATAATAATTGATTGTTATTTATTTGTATCATTATTATTTATAAAATGGTGTCAAAATATATAAAATCTAGTTTGAGGAAAACTGAAGTGCTACAATCTTTGGATGATTAAATTAGCAATCTAGTACAAAGAGTTCAACTATAATAAATAAAAATATTACCAATAAAAGTAAGTAAATTAAGTAAATAAACATATTTTACTACCATTTTTAGTATTATATACTTACCTAGGTGCAGTGGTTGAGGGAGAACCAAATTCAGGCCGGGAGATTGAATTTTATCTAGGGTATCAACATTTTACTAATTAAATCACCAAACATTTTTATAATAATATAATATAATAATTTCATAGTTCTTAGTTTTCATACAAATTGTTGACACATTTACGAATTTTGTAAGTAAAATCTAGTATAAAATAACCAGGAATTTGGATATATAATGGTTTGGGCCATTTAGAAAATTCCCATTACCAGACCGGCTACTCCGTCCCTGCCTAGGTGTAATGGAAATGTTATTTTATTCTATTCAAAATTGATTTTAAAGATTTAGTGGACACTCGCTCGTTGTACACCGTGGCGTTATGTGCTCTCACTCTCGTTCCAAAGTGTTTTTTTTTTCTGACATCTGAAAAGTGTCCGATAATCTTGGAATTAATACCAATCGATTCATACTGTCACGCTAATGCCAACTCTGCTGTCCTTCGGAAGTAATAGAGTGTTTTCTACCCATCAGCGGTGAAAATTTGGTAATTTTAATTAATTTAATCATCTATCGCACCGGCTTCTAATTATAGCAGGTAATACTTATCTTCGAACTGACCGGCCCAGCCGGTGGTCGTTCTAATCTTATCTTATAATAATGACCCGCACCAACAGACCGTCATCGAGCAATTCTCACTCTACCACTAATTATAAAAAAACACAAAAAACCAAATCTGTCTAATAATAATTTGCATCGTACACAGTACGTTTAAACTTTATCAAATACTACAAATGATGTCTTGACGGACGATGTTCCTAATGACCCTGATTTTAAATTAGTCACAAATAATTCAAAACATAATCTTGCTTCTACCAGCTCAACTGGTACATCCGACAATAAGAAACCAAAACCCGTCTTTGTCAGTTCAAATAGATTTAACCATCTCCAAGTACCGGATAATATTAATGATAATGAAAACAATATGGAAACAAATAATGACGTCCAACAAAACCACATTCCGTTACCTCCGCCAATATTTGTACGAAACGTTTTTGATTTCATTGAATTAAGAAATTAATTATTAAAGCGGATTGGTCCACAAACCTTCAGCTTTAAGTCATCAGCCAATAACCAAAAATTAACACTATCAACCCTGACTGTCATACGTAACTTGCACCCGTCTTCTTCAACTTCCGAAGTAGGTGCTGCCATTGAAAATATCGGATATTCTGTCCACCATGTTTCAAATGTTATCCACAAATCTACAAAATGTCGCCTCCCAATATTTTTCGTTGACCTTGAACCCGCTCCAATCAACAACGAGATTTTCAAATTGACCTTGCTGCTTCATACGAGAATAAAAGTAGAAGAGCCACATAAAAGACGTGAAATCATTCAATGTTCTAATTGTCAAAAATATGGCCACTCGTAAGGATACTGCGCTCATCCTCCCAGATGTGTTCGTTGCGCTGATTTCCATCCCACTACACAGTGTACACAATCAAAAGATACTCCTCCAACCTGCACCTTATGTAAAGGAAACCATACCGCAAACTACCGAGGGTGTTCAGTTCATAAAAGCTTAAAGCGTTCAATTTTCAAATCAAACTCAACTTTAAAAAATCATGTAAATATTAACACTATTGTAAATAAGCAGGAAACGCTATCCCGTGTAAAGACCCATTCCCCTCCTCCTAACATTAATGACAACAAAAATTTTCCTAACCTTACCCAAAATCCTCAAAGCCATAGTTCTTCAAATAAAACAGATTCCCAATCTAATTCCACCGATAGTATCTCAAATAATCAACTTTCATCTTTTTTAACTGAGTTCAAACAACTGATTAATCCACTAATTTAATTACTCACCACTGTAATTAATAAACTTATTACACATAATGACAAATAATCTCACTAACAATAAAACTCTTAAAATCATTCTTTGGAATGCTAACGGTCTCAAACTGAAAGAGTCCGAACTACTTAACTTTCTTATAGTAAATCAAATTGACATAGCTCTAATCACTGAAACTCACTATTCAACTAATTCCAGTCATTTTTTCCCCGGCTTTAATATTTACAAAACCAACCATCCGGATTACGCGGGCTCCGCAATTCTAATCTCTTCCTTAATCCAACATCATCCTCTACCGGGTTTTCAAATCCCCTCTATCCAAGCAACCAGCATTTTAATCTCAATAAACCATACTCCCATTACTGTTTCAGCAGTGTACTGTCCTCCTTTGCCTCAAATATCTCAACTTAACTTGGATCAATTTTTTTACTCCTTAGGGCGCAACTTTATTACCGGTGGTGATTTTAATGCCAAGCATCCCCTATGGGGCAGCCGCGTCGAATAATTGAATCCCATAAAATTATTCCCGACGCTCAGTTTGGTTTTCGAGTACACCACTCCACTATACAACAGGTCCACAGACTTGTCGATAAAATTTCTTCCTCCTTCGAAAATAAAAACTATTGCCCGGCAGTCTTCCTAGATGTGGCTCAAGCCTTTGACAAGGTTTGGCACATTGGCTTACTATATAAACTGATATTATTCCTCCCTGCTCCATTTTACTTACTAATTCGCTCTTACCTTGAAAATAGAACCTTTAAAGTTCGTCAAGGTAATTATTTTTCTTCTATCTTTCCAATCCTAGCAGGTGTTCCCCAAGGAAGCGATCTCTCTCCTGACCTCTACAATATTTTCTTTTCTGACATCCCTCAAACCAACGACACTATCATAGCTACCTACGCCGATGACACAGCGATCCTATCATCTGATAGAAATCCAATCGTAGCATTCAACGCCCTTCAAAACCACCTAGATCTTATAGATAAATGGTCCTCTAATTGGAAAATTAAAATTAATGCCGCCAAATCTGTTCATGTTCCTTTCACTCTAAATAAAAAAAATCTGCCTACTCCCACCCTCCATGAAATACCTATTCCCTCCTCATCTCAAGTAAAATACCTTGGTATTATTTTAGATAAAAGATTAACCTGCGGCCCTCACCTCAAAAACAAAAGAAAGTCACTAAATTTTAGACTACACCTATTACGTCCCGAACTTAAATCTAAACTTCCACTTCATAATAAATTAATTTTATATAAAGCAATGCTACGTCCAATCTGGTCATATGGTGCCCAAATATGGGGTTGTGCCAAACCATCATAATTAAAAACTATTGAAGCTTTCAAATCGATCTCTCTCCGTACAATCACGTCCGCTCCTTGGTATATTTTCAATCACACCCTCCACAAAGATTTTAACATAGAAACAGTTGGTAATTTAGTTAAAACTTACTATAAAAAGTTCCACTTAAAATTACTTCTCCATCCCAACCCACTTATCGCAAATCAACACACGGTCTCAATCCCGGACAATCCCCCCTCCCGTCATCTCAAACGACGTTGGTGTCGAGATCTTTTAAACTGAAAAAGAGCTAGTTTAGCAGTCACGTCTATGGGTCCTATCACTGGATAGCTTCCCTACTCACCGTTTTATTGTCCGTCATATTTTGTTCTCATATTTGCTTATTGTATTTTTTTTTTATATACAGATTGTAAATGTTATATATATTTTAATAATAAAAAAAAAAAAGAGATTTAATGTTTACCCGTAACTGGTACAGTGCGGTGTCATACACCGCTGCATATTTTTTATCCTACATATCAATTATAATATTGATAATATTACTTGGAGATTACGTATACCTTAGTATTGAGGTAAAATGTATATGATAAGATAGGTTTTTAAGCAAGGTGGATATATAGAGGCAGTGGCGGCGTGAACTTATTATTTCAATGACGCAGTCGACAATTCTCAACATTAAATCTATTAACATCACTTTTGCGCTATTAATTATTATGAATTTAATTTATATTCAATAGATTACCTACGTTAAAACAAGTTCCTAACTTCGACTCAACTACAAATGTCAACTTTCAACACCCACCCACTTTTTTTTCGTGACGCAGTTGCGTCAAATTAACTCCGTTCACGCCGCCACTGTATAGAGGTGTAAACACTTCGATAATAAATTGATTGAAAAATGTACACCACTTGTGATTTCCACCGGGAGCGCTGCCTACCCGATGAAGGCTCAACATTTTAATATTCTTATACGAAAATATGATGCACGATGCTTGCAAAGCCTTACAAATATGATTAATGAATTAAATTTAAATAATGAGTAACTTAGATAGATTTTAATTAACAAAAATCTATCTTCAATAATACAATTATTGTTAATTACCCCCATTTTTTAAGGGGAATAGTGTTTTGTGGAACAGATATAGACATGCTGCCTACTTGTGTTATAATTAAAAATTACTATTTATTGTAACCATTTTCATATAAAATATAAATTAAAGTAATGGCTAATTTATTATTTCCTTGATTTGCTACCTATCCTTAGTCTCTTTGTCATGATATGTTTATTTTTGTAAAAATATATTGTACTTATAATAACTAAAAATAAATAGAATAATTCTATGTATGGCATAATATTGAAAATACTAGGTATTACTAAAATATATATTTTAAATACTAAATATTACTAAATATATTTAAAATATTATTACTCAATAAAAATATATATTAAATTGATGCGTATAATAACAGTATTCACATCTTATTATACAAGTGTACTCTTTCTGAAGTTATTCATTTAAGTATCTAAAAACATATTGCTTTTAATTTCTGTAAAATTTTTTTTTAATATTTAAATTATGCCTCTAAAGTGTTTTGTGTAAAGGTGTAACTCTGGGTTACCCAAACAGAATCAAATTTATAAAGAGCAAGGAATAAAACTGCCTTCAGTATTTCATCCACCCGAGGTAGATATTTCTTAAACTAATTAATAATTTATATTTAATTACCTATTAATTATTATATTATCTATTATGTATGTTCAATGAACAATTCATACATTTTTTTTTTTACTAAAAAAACAATGTATTAAAATTAAATAATACAAATAAAAGTACAAGTATACTAAAAATAATTTGTTTTAACAAACTTCTTTAAGCAAATCTTGAGTTTAAGGTAGCAAGTTATTTTTTTTTATATAAATATTTTTTAGCCCTCATCGGGTAGTCAGCGCTCCCAGTGGCAGTTACAAGTGGTGTACTTTTTTCGGCCCACTATCATAATGGTACAATATAGGAAGTGTTTACACCTCTATATATCCACCTTGTTTTTAAGATTATGTTCACTATCATAACTTGTTATTGTTGATATAAAATGTTCAGCGGTATCTCACAGCGCATTGTACCATTTGCGTAACATTTTTGTTATCCAATGTATTTCTATGTTTTTTTTTTATAGTTTATATTTTAGTTCAAACTTAAAAAATGAACACTCCAGGTCCATCTCAAATATCTGTCTTTCAGAGTTTGTTTCTTTTTTCTTTTATTTATTTTTGTTTTTGAAAGTTTAACATTTTATTTATTTATTGTAATATAGCATTTTAATTGGAATTTGGTCATAGTTATTTTTACCTAAAAAATGATTTTTCTCGTTATTTTTTTTTAATCTTGTTCTACAGTATGTATTTTATTATTCTATACAAATTTTAACCTTAAAAATTGATATTGAAAAATTTTAGAACAAGATAAAAGATTCAGAAATAAATTGCACTACAATTTTTTACAGTCACAATTCATTCATTGAAACACTAAGAAATAATAATTATTTTGAAAAAAAAAATATATAGAATGATTGTTAATACTATACTGATAATTATCATCTATAAAATTATTTAAGAACATAATCTAAAAAGAACCAAATACTGTTATAAAATGAAGCGGTATGTCATACCGCACTGTACTAATAATGGTTTAATTTTTCACTGTACCAGTTACGGGTTAATTATAATTTTTAAGTAGATACCTACAACATACTAAACTTATGTTAGTTAAGTATTCAATAATATTTATAGTAATTTGATTTATTGTAGATTTACTGTAGGTCTGAATTGAAAAGTACTTACCTTATTTACCTTTATAATGGTGAAAAAGGAAATAATTTTTTAACATCATGTGCTCTGTGCGAATCCAATTCAAGATTACAAGTACATGTAAGACATCATTGTCCAATTTAAAACAATATATGAAGGTAATGTAATAATTTTAAATTAAAATAAATAATTAAATGTATAGAAAACTAAAATTTCTTTATTTATTATAACTATATGTATAAATATTCATAATTATATAATACACATACAAGATTTTAGTATGTAATATACCATATGTATATTAAAATTTAGTATTCATAATATATTGAACCTAAAATATTTACTGAATTGTTATCACTTTTTTTTTTCACCTACTATATTACAATAAATAAATACAAGCTTGTACATACAAGCTATGAAATGTAAATAAATTTAATTGTATGAAATATAAAAAGTTGATTTCCTTATCTAGGTATATCTAATGATTTAAAGTTTAAAAAAATATAATTTAACATGTTGATGGACACGACTGCTATAGCATTCACCAACTTTTGACCCCTTACTGGATCGGTTTAATTTATTAGGTTCCTTATGTCCAATACTGATTAAATGTTTACACAATTGATCAGTATCTAAAAATAAACTGTTTTTGCAAAAAAAACACTTGACTGCTATAGTATGGTATTGCCCCTACGACTTATTATTTTATTTTATTTTTTGTACACGGGCATGAATGCTATAGTATGTTATTATTTTTTTTTTACCAAAATGTACTAGTAATGTAATGGCAAGGCAAACTATAATCCCTAATATAATTAGGTAAACCCAAGATCATAGCTAGAAATATTTGAAAGAATAAAAACTTTTTTTTATGCACAAAAATTATATTTTTTATTTAATTATTGAAATATAATAGACATTAAATTTTTATTAGCTTACTAGCTGATAACTAATACTTTCAGAAAATATTTTTTGAAACAAAAAAACAATTCAATGTATTGTATAAGTGTTAAAGTGTCCACTCTTAACAGTATTTTTTTATTATTATAAAAACAAAATTAAATCTCATAATACTTTATATTGCTTGCTGTGATATCAAATAGGTATCATACATTTTAAGTAATAAAAACAATAGTTCATACAAAATTAAAATAACAAACATAAGAATTTAAAATTATCAAATCATACTAAAAAAATGTATAAAATAATAGTAACAAAAACAAACATAACAATTTCAACTTGGATCACAGTTTAAGTGTCTTCTTCTCACTGTATTATACTATTATTAAAATGAATTATAATATATTATATACATATATATATATATATATATTGTATATTATAATTAATAATAATAAAAAAAATAATAAAATATGTTTCTATTTACGTTATTTTATATTTTGAATATATGATAACATAATGTTGAAAGAATAATATGTTATCATAAGATAACAAGATTTGCCGGACGAACTCACTTGATATAAGTGTTCCTAAACATGTTATAAACCATATTATAAAACAAATAATAGCATAACCTAAAAATATAAGGTACAAACCGCGTTTTAGAATTCCAATACATCCAAATCTCTTTATAGCTAACCTATCCACTCTTTCAATACCTGGTAATCCCCCAAGACGATTTAAGAGAAAATGGTGCAGAGATCTGCTAATTAATTAAAGATTAATAAATATTAATATAATCAACAGGAAGTGTCATCGCTGGGTGATTTCTTCCTTCAAATCTGTTCATATTATCATACTCTTTGCAAATATTCTTATTGTACCCTAGGGCACAGATTGTTTATGACATGTAAAATAAAAAATAAAAACAAACCGCGTTTTAGAATTCGAATGCTATAGCAGTCATGCAAATGTATGACTTAAAAATCATGAATACTGTAGCATGTGCTGTCCATCAACGTGTATATAATAATTATGACTTACAAGAGTGTTTAAAGTTTTTAAGGTAATGACTTGTTAATGAGGTTAACCACATAGTATAAATTAAAATAGGAACAAATAATTAAAGTATAACTAAATTACATCGATACATTAAACATCAATTTAGTAATTCTTATTTCTTAATTTTTTGTTTATTGTTAATATATTTATAGTTTAAATCAAAGTGAATTATAATTCATAGAATATTACTAGTTTCTTATATTTAGAAAATAATTTGTGAATATATTTAATTTAAATTTAATTTTAACTATTTTCATAAAGTTTTTATTAAAATTGTATGTTAATTTTCAGTTAAAAAATATTAGTTGAATATATTTATTTAATTACTACTTTTTCAAAGTTATTATAATTTTGTCGCAGAGAGTTAATTTGTACCAAATTAATGATTTTGAGAACATTTTAGAACAAGGAAAACCACCTAAAAAGAAAAGCATTTATTTTGAAAAAAAGAATCCAAAGACAAAGTTCAACTGGTATTAGATCATTATGGAGCTGACAAAGAACAATTGCCACGAAAACATTTTATTAAATCACTTTTAAAATTGTTTATTGATAAAACTCAATTATTGAACTTGATAGATAATTCAGTAATGTGCAGGCAAACATTTAAAAGAAAAATTGGCAATTTATATTATTTTAACTATGGCACACAACTAAAAGATTATCAAGTGTTTTGTTTGTTGCAAAAACAGCGTGCTTATGTAAAACTTACATGCCACTGGATCAATGAAAATCTGCAAAGAAAATCAGCATCATTAGTATGCACTCTGATTAAAAGTTGTCACGCATATGATATTTTAGCTTAAGAGTTATTTAATATAAGCTTAACATAAGTTTAAAATCCAAAATAAAATTACATGTACCACTACAGATAATGGTTCTAACTTTGTGAAGGCATTCAAAGTTTTTACCAGCAATGATGATGAAGAAAGTAATATTCAAACAATCAATTTATTTGAATTGATGTACACAAATAGTGAGGAAGAAGAAGAAAAATAATTTGTTATTCTACTTCTGTAACATTTTAAGTGCGCTAGTCATATACCTATATTAGATTTAATTGAGAAAAGTGTTGTTGAAAAATGATTCAAGGTGTAAATAATAACAATTAGTTCAAAAAGTGTTACAGAAAATTAATTTCAAAATGTTCATTAATATGGAGCAAACAAAACTAGTTTTCTTTAGTTGCTGAGCAAATGCACATTGTCTTTGGAGTATTTTTCAAAACACCAAAATAAACCAGATGGAATTGTATGTATAATGTGCTTCTCTAAATCAAGAAACTCACAATTGTCATGATGATATTAATAAAATTAACAAGTTTTTGAGCTTCTGTGAAGTATTAAGATTTACTTCACATAAGACAACTTTTTCTCAAGAATATTGTGATGTAATGGAATCATTGGCAGATACTTTAGATTTTTGCAAAGTGAAAAAGCAATGTTTATGGTTTATTTATTACGTACACTACCTATATGTATTGCAGATTAAATTTACCATATTACAAAAATAAATTTATTTACTGTGGTGAACTGTTGAATATCATTAAAGAATAACTAAAGAAAAGATATGAACCCCTTTGGAAAAAAAAGAGTTTGTATTAGCAGCATGCTTTATGCCTTGATTCAAGTTGATTAGGTTAGAATGTATTGACAAAATTATAGCAGAGGCATGGATAAAAAGTTTGAAAGGTATTAGCAATGAAAGTGAGATAAACAAAGTGTTTTCCAGTTACAAAAAAGTATTACGATAAAATGAAAAAGAGAATTATTAGTACCCGAGTCATTATCACAAATCCATTTGTCCATTGGTTAAAATGGCGAGAATGAATTTATCTTTTTCGTGAGACTCCTGGCGCTCCAAGCGGTCAATCACACGATGATATCTCGCAACTCATCGTCCGTACATACTACGTATTATCGATTTACGATTATGTTCATTTCTTTGTCGCGCGTCGCCCTTTACAGTCACCGATCATCTCAAGGTCCTGTGCCTCATCTCCGTCGTGCGTTTATTTACTATCACCAAACAACCACCGCCTCGCTGTGGTTCTCATCTAATCCGGAAGAAAATTTGTTCCGAGCAAACCCACCTGCTTGTCAAGTGAACCGACTGGACGGCTTATTGTTCAATCTTTAAATCATAACATTAAATTCTATGTAAGTAATATTTTCACGTGGTCTATTGCGGAAATAAATTGAATCCTCAGCATGTATCTTTTTCATGAGAAAAAGAGACAGAATGTCGTTTAGGTAATGCGAAAAAATCGATAGTATGGCAACTCTCTCCTAACATGTTAGTTGATGACATCGGTCGTTGATACCAACCTTGTTAGATGGAGTTTATTTATCCTTCACACGGAAAACGCCTTTTCAACTAACCATGAAACTTCTAAAAATTCCTAACTTGCTGATTATTAGCGACTAAACGTTATAGCCTGGGACACGATAACTGGCTCGTAACCGACACAAATCTAGCGGCATTATCATATAAGTGGTTTTTATTATGGTAAAAATAGTTGATTCATTTTTATTATTAATGTTATCATAATTAGCTTCAGTTTGTAGTCGAGTTTGAAAACCCATGACCATCGGGTGGGGTAAATCACGGAGCTCACGTACCAGTTTTCTTATGGCAAACATAAAGTTAAATTTTGTGACAAGTTTGATATCATAGCAAAACTCTGTAGATATAGCATTTACGTTTGATATAGAATATTCTTAAAAGTGATAACTAACCATTTAATTAGAAATATTCTAAATGCGTCTTTAAACGTATTTTTTATACATATAAATATTTTTTCAAATCAAAATATAAATTACAGTATGATTGCTTATGATTCACTTACACTTTGAATGATTAGCGTAGAGTCAACTTTGTGTTTACAGTGATTTACATCAGGTATAGTTTTTTTTAGCGAATTTCATTCAAAGATAATTTAAAAATAAAAATTAGCATCGACATAGACGGTTCCATGTTGGAAAATCGCGTAGTTTAGCGAACTACCAAAAACTACCATACTGATTCATTGGAAATTTCGTTTTATTAATTTTATAACCAAAAGTTCCACCGAACTAGGCTTCGAATGATGTAAGCTAATACTCCATTAAAAACTATATCCCGGCCAAGACTGTTCCATGCGAAGCCGGGTAATTTAGCTAGTTTAAAGTAAAGAAATGTCTCCCGGATGATTCTGAGTTACTTGCTTAGTAGAATAATATAATTATTATCTGAATTACTTTTGACCGGGAGACATTTTATTATTTTAGATTAGACCTATAAATATTTCTATCTAAAAAGCATACATTCCTCGAACATTTTAACGATGTTAATTTTTATTTTTATTTTTTTCTGTCCATATATTCAACCTTACTTATAAATAAAACTATTATGAAACGCTTTCTCGCCCTAATACTTTTGCTAATTTTTATTTTTTATAATACATTAATTTACATATGACTCGATCAGCAAAAAAAAAAAAAAACTTGCTCTACAAAATAATATTTTTTCTACTCATCCAAAATATAAAAAGATGTATTGATTCAATTCACTGTCAAAAACACTTTTCACATTCCTAGTGAATTATGTTTCATTCAAATTTTTAAAATTGAAAATTGTATTTTCATTTTAGAATAATGAAACCCAATACGGTTGAAATTGATAATGAAGAACCAGGATTTCGTAAAGGAGCACTAAAAAAAGATATTTTTGTTGTTGAAAAAGTTTTAGATAAATGTAGGATGAAAGGTACAACTCTATACTATTTAAAATGGAAAAATTATGCTGATGATCATAACTCTTGGGAACCTAAAGAAAATCTTCAATGCCATCGTTTGATAAAAGAATATGAAAGTCAAACCAAACGAGAGATTAAAACAAAAAAAAAGAGGCAAAAAAGGATCATTACTGAGACAACTATATCAAGGAAATCATCTTTGTTAAACAATACTACATCTAAAGATCGTAAAAAGGATTTTACTCCTAATCAAAAAACCAGACCAGAAAAAAAAGCTACAAAAATTAACCGAAAATACAACTCTACTGATACATCAATTGCAAGCAGAGCATCGTTGGTTAATACTGATACATCTCAGGATCATAAAAATGACTCTACTCTCAAACAAAAAACCAAACCAGAAAAAAAAGATGCAAAAATAAACGACAAATATAACTCTACTATTACATCAATTGCAGGCAGAGCATCTTTGTTAAACGCTGATACATCTCTAAATCGTAAAAATGATTCTACTTACAAACAAAATACCAAACCAGATGAAAAATTTACGACTAGCAAAAATAGCAATATTAGTGATACAACTATTACAAGCAGTTCATCGTTGGCTAACACTGATAAATCTCAAGATCGTAAAAATGATTCTACTCTTAAACAATCCAAACCAGGAGAAAAAGCTACAATTATTAATCAAAAAAGTATCTCTATTAATACATCAATTGCAAGCAGAGCATCTTTGTTAAACGCTAATACATCTCAAGATCGTAAAAATGATTCTACTCTCAAACGAAAAATCATTCCGGATGAAAAAGCTACAATAATCAAAAAAAGCAAGATTACTCATGCAACTAATACAAACAGATGCATTATTAGTTAATCTCGATACATACTATTAAGGAAGATAAAATATAATTTATTAAAGATTAGTTTGATAATGAAAATGACACAATATTAGAAGTTAAAAAAAAAAAAATTAAAAAACCTTATAATATAATTTGTATTCATTTTATTTGTATTTAACTTATTCATTTAGGGCAAATATGTTTTACAAATGAAAAATGAAGAACTAAATTAAATATCATATAATATTGTTAATATTTATTTCTTAATACTTATTTTATATATTTAAATTTTTATTTGTATGAAATATTAATTTATTATGACAAGAGTTTTACTTTTTAAATATTTGAATAAATTTTCGATTTCGATTTAAATATTTGTTATTGATTTATTTATCAGTGAAAAATTATTTCTTGCATTCATAACAGAACTGTTTCATTAATCCATATCGAAATTCGAATGATAAATCATTAGATTATAAAATATATATGGATTATTAATCATTCGATTATTACCATCACTATTTACGTAACACGAGTAAGAAAAATAAAAGCGAGATAAATAAAGCATTTGATTATTTTTACCATGGATGTTTATTTTGTCATGGTTTTCACAACTAATATTTATCATATGAATGTTTTATTCAAATAATCGAATGATTTGATTATTTCATTCGATTAATCCCAAT
>JASXSY010000502.1:0-294655 GCA_034509805.1 Sipha maydis
GTAATTTTTAAAAAAAAAAAAACTGTCGCATTATGAAACCGATTTTACAATAAAACCGTTTCTCTGTCTAATCGATTACACATGGTTCTCAAGTGAACACACACAAATGTGTCTGTTTAATGTCTCGGCTTGAACATTTCTTATCGTTGAATCGTTATTTCATATGATACGGGCAAAAAAGCGATGCAATTTTTTTTAATTATGAACAAAAAATGAGACATCTGAAGTACACTTTTTCTAATTGTTTGTGTACGGTCCAATAAAACTCCCAAGCACCGACGTAGATCAATAGTGGATTTACCGGCTGATAATACGTTCAAAATATTTATTCCACACTGACTACATTTTAAGTGAAACGTAATTACACTCATAACTATTATTACTATTATTATAAAAAGGCTATTAGACACTTTCCAAAAGTAATAAATAAGTCACTTTTCCGTTAAAAAATATCGTCATGATCCATTGCGTCATTAAAATACATAAAACAATTTATCCCATCGTTGAATTAAATTAATTAATTAAACAGGAGTAAGATACATCGCCATGTACATGTTTTCACTCAAATTCCGTCCATGTAAGCTACAAATTACGACTGTAAAATTAGTTTTGTTGTTATTGTGATACATGCAAATTATATTCATTAGTTTTTTCAGTCTATTCAATAATTATTTCATATTTCATTTCTCAATGTTTGATATTTGAGTATGGGATTCAAATTTTAATTAATTAATCAATTTCATCAACATTTTACTTGAGGAAAATATTTTCAAATTATTAGGGTTTTATCGATTTCTACCAATAAACTGTTGAAAGTATAAGTAGCAAACGTTTTTGAAGTTATTAGTTTAAGTTAAGATATCAAAAATATTGAACATAATTTGTAGTAGTACGAGTTGATCGGTAATGTTTAATTCAAACTTGAATCTAGTTTTAGATTAAATTTATTTTGAAAATCCAACACATTTTTAAATCTTATCAAAATCATTTGATTTTAATTTCTTTATCAATTACTCTTATTTTATGTTATCACTTAAAACCATTTTCCAAATGTTATAAATACACTATAACAGAAAATCAAAAACTCCATTAAACTAAAAACTCTTTTTCTGACCAAAGGGCAATGTACCATAAAATCGAACCATATAATAACTTAATAATTACATGTTACGTTAAGTCGATTGTTTGGTAAAGTT
The DNA here is from genome assembly GCA_034509805.1 of Sipha maydis. Taxonomy (NCBI): domain Eukaryota; kingdom Metazoa; phylum Arthropoda; class Insecta; order Hemiptera; family Aphididae; genus Sipha; species Sipha maydis. The sequence continues at coordinate 1,197 of JASXSY010000502.1, forward strand.
CAAGCATTCATACTACTGTTTAATATATAGACAACGATAAATGATAGAGAAGTTCTTTGATGTAAATTCGTAGCAGCAAAATGTACATGTTTGGCGAAGTTCATGATTACTTTTTCTATTTAACCAATGCCATGTAAACAAAGCATTCAACGAACATTTATTTATGTATTTTGCTTAGAATGATTATATTATAACGTATACGGAAGACTCGTAATCTAAGCGACCAAATGTATACATTTGTAGAGTCAATTAATGTTCTTAACGAATATATTTTTCAAGAAATATTGATAACCTAGTTTTTTGTATTTTTATGTTAATTGAAGTAACCTTTCATACAATATAAGAGCAGTTAATTTACCTATTTTAACAAATAATATGTTTACTCAAATTATACATACAACAATTGTAAATAATTGTAATTAATGGCTGTTGTTATTAAAGTTGTTTATTAAGATCAATTAAAATATTCATTCATGAAGTACGGATGCTTAAAATTTTGAAATAATACTTAATATAGTTAATGAATAAGTATATCTAAAATATACATAATGGTATATTTAAAATATTAAAATTGTGAGTTTTAAGTTTTGTACAAAATTTAATTTACAACAAACAAGAATCAAAGAAGTAGAAGAAAATGTATAAAATCTTATTATTAATTTACGATGAAATTAAGTTATATACGAGTACAATCTCTCATTTATAAAACATAGAGCTTAATATTAAAATTAAATAAATATATAAACCACGTTATCCTGATAAAGATTTGGGTTTTTATTTTAGATTTTACGGGTGAAATAGAAAAATATCAATCTAATGTACCATTTGTGCCTGATTTACAATCTAATAGATATTGCATAAAACATTGTAGAAAATACATCATTGTATAACTAACACATAACTTGTTAAATTGAGATCTAAGAGCTACTGAAATAATACTTATTGTATTAAATACTGGAACTGAATTACCATATATTGAGTAAATAATAAGTTAACATTTTTAAAATATAATAAATAATTTTCCTTTAACCGATCCGATTACTGTTTTCATTTGAAAAACAACAGCAGACATCATGCGCAAAAAAATGATTACCTTATGTAGACCTGGGTGTTATTTTTTTTACAACGTTAAAATTTTCTCAGAAAATTGTAGTGTTTTTTTTTTTTTTTTTAAAACATATGAACGATAAGTACATTTAATTAAAATGAATACTATTTTTGTGTATTTATATATACACTTCGTATATCAAAGAAAAATGTTTTCTAAGATTTACGAGTATTATGTATAGGAGTTGTATTTAAACTATTTACGAGTGATCTTGATTAACTACTAAAAGTTTTATGATTTCAGTGGAATGACAATAAAAATGTCCGGTCATCTATAATTGAAACTCTAGCAAATACTCGTATTCAACAACTAACGTATACCTTTAGAAAAATGTTTTTCTTAGGAAAATAAAAATTGAAATTTAATGAATAGCCTAAGAAAAAAATAAAATTCGATAAATCAACACAGCAAGTATTCTTATATTTAGTTATATTATGTAAACATCTATAAAATATCGGCATATAGGTCGTTAATAATTATTTGAAGTTAAAATAAGCAAAACTGATAAGACGGAATACTTAAGAACTTAGAAAAATTAAAGTGTTTCATTGTTATGATATAAATAAAAAAAAAATGTAAAAAAATAATTAGACTATAGCGTGTCGAAAATAAATAAGATGAGTAATGATATTTTTCCGTTATCAATTAATTTTGGGTTGAAATAAATATTATGACTAAATATCAAGTAGATAAATTTTTTTCTGATACACATCGATCGGTACAGTTATACGAAGAGTATTTTAAAATTTAAAAAAAGCTGCTTTTTAGTTATAGCACATCAACCGATTGACGAGTCAAGAGATAAAATCGTCCATGTCTTCTCTTTTTTTTTTCAAAACACATATAGAAAAACGCACTGATTTCACACTAGTCATCAAACTTCACTACATTCGAAGGGTCACGTAATACATATATATTTATAGATCAAGCAATATAAAGTGTAAGCACGTTTTACTGCAGACTCAAAGACGGATATTACTGTAACATAGGAAAATCAGACGGGAATTTATCTTTTGATCAGTTACAGAAATTCTCAATAAATTAATTCTTAAAATTATAACTTAATACCGACTATCAGAATATATATGCACACGCAAGCGCGCAAACTACATGAACCTATATGTAATGCGTGGTTGTGGAATCGTTTTCGTAATCACTAAATGGAAATTTTTTCACGCAATTTTCCAGGATACAATCGTGTTAACGAGCGTTATAATGTAGATACCAAAAATTGTAATTCTTTAGGTGTATTTTATTACATTCGATTATGATTCTTTTTGAAATTACTTTTTACAAGCAATCTAACTATTCGCGTACGAGGGATGTGTGACTGTTAAATTTTTGATCATATGACGTTTGATCATTACTAGTTTTGATTTGAAAAGTATTATAAGTAAATCCGTAGTTTTAACATGATTTTTTTCGAATCATATAAAACACGAAAAAAAAAAATCAATGAAATCGAGATAAATGAACACAAAATATTATTATCAAATTATACTACTATTCTAAAACTATCTGTCTATTGATATTATCTTTTTGTCACTCGTATGGTACTGTGTTTCACTATGTTCTCTAATCACATGATGAAGTGACACACACAGTTTCTTGTAAAAAACTAAGCTTATTTCTCGAATAATATGTTCTTCATAGCCAACAATAACTTTTACATATCTTCATTGCAGTTAAAAAAAAAAAAAAAAAAAAAACGGTACTCAAACGGACCACAAATTTAGTCACATTTTAAAACTCGTAAAATATCAGATTATTTTAGGATTTATCAGTTTATATCACATTTTTGATACGTATATGAAATAAATAAATAAATATTTATATTTATGAACACTTTATAAAATTATTAGTCAGAATTAGAATTTCTTATTTTTCGTTTACTCTTGTAGAAATACGTATGCGATAAATTACATAATAAACACTGAACATTTATTTTAATGAATTATACAGTGAATAATAAATTTCTCTTTGCATTATTAATTTTATTACAATATAATTACAACTATTTGACTTCAGATTGACTTAATTAGAATATTCATTTTAATGTATTTATTAACCACATGAAATGTAGTCAATGTAATCACTTATTGTATAACTAATAATATTCATAAGTATATTTATTTTATTTTAATCATTTTACCCGTGTTTTTTAAGAAATCACTAATATTAAAATGTCCAATAAGCCATTTATTTGTATCTTGATTATAATTTTAAAAACAAACAGATTGTTAAATTTTTTTTTTTTTTTTTATATTTACATTTTGTATGTATTTATTAACATTTCCGTGCTGTCATAAAACAACACAATACAACGTCAATAAAAATATAGTATGTTGACGTATATTAATTATGTGTAATATAGAATAAATATATAAAACTAACTACAAATTATAATTATAAATTAAATTGACAGTAATTATTTATAATATATAATTATTACTGTACGCCTAATACTATGTTTATCTACGTATACATATTATCACACACTAACATAATATTGTGTTCATAAGTACATTTATTTTCCAGTCAAATATTGTGGGATAACTGGTACTTATTTATAATTATTTTTTTTTTTAGAATTATTAAGTTTATTAATTGAAAATTATTCAACAGTACATTTTATAGTATACACCATAAATATTTTTATCGTTAAAAAAAATAACTAGTACTATAAAATGTTGTAGAAATCAATTGATGTTTTTATTTAAGCTACAAAATATATATCTTATAAATATAAAAGACTAAGTAAGTTTCATTTACCTTATCTGAAATGTTCAAAAAGAAAAAAAAAAATGATGAAATAAATGTACAATACTACTGCTATTTTGAGTCTTTTAAGTAACGGATATTTTTTCAATTGTTGAGACTGTAAAAGTACTGTAAAAGTTGTATAGATCTATATATCTATACAGTTTAGAAATTGAACATATTACTGTACATTTTTTTTTTTTATATATATTTTTCAAGAAGATTGAAAGATGTAGAAAAAAAATAAATACAACACGTCGAAATTGAAGGAAAGTTCAACTTTAATAAAACCAATTTTATCGTATAATTTTAATTCAAGAAATTATACTGACTAAATTGTTTAAGACGTAAAAAATTAAAATTTCGGATTTCATAATTTTTAAAAAAATCAATTTCATCCAACCAAAATATGTGTAACGAGCAAATTTCAATAGTTCACTAGCACACTATTTATGAAATGTTTAAAGTTACATGTTGAATAATTTGAGAAATATTTTACCATCTTTTTTCGTTATTGAATATCCCTTGGATTAGGTTTGAAACTTTGAAAATCATATTTTGCTGTTGAATTAATGATAGTGCTCTTGTTTTGATATATATAATAATAAATATATAATAGCTAGTTACCCACAAACCGGGGTATTCGGTACCAGTATATTAGGGTAATACCCAATTTTGCAGGTAACCAACGTTTTTTGGTAGTGGGTACCCACCACCCAAAATGTTTGGGTACCTGACAGTTTTTTATACACGTAAATGACCAAGCTAAGACCTAGCTACTGAGAAACAATTAGTGTAATATTACAATTATACAACTATACGAATAATAAATATTCCCTACTTTAATTAACAAAATTAATGTTTAATATTTTGTATGATTGCTATTAGTGATATTAGAGTTTAATAATTAGTTTATTCAAGTATAATGGTAATGGCCATGTTAAAAGCAATTTTAAATCCTATATTAAAACCATGTAGGTTACATCTATAGTAACTTTACCTTTTATGTTTAGATATAATACAGCACGTGCGAAAAAATTTTATTTTTATCAGGCAGTCGTTTATCATCTTGTGCAAATATTTTTGAGATAATTGTAGCCTATTGGCTAAATAAATAACGAGTACACAAACTATAGCGAGTACCCGAAATTTTGTAAATCAGATAAAACTCGTAAAACCAAGGTACTCAACTAGCACACGGTTACTTGGATATACATAGTACTAGTCAATAATAACACACATGTAGAAATGTGTGATTTTATCATATCTAATATAATATTATTTTGGTTAATTCAGCACACTTGTTAAATGTTTATAACTACATAGAATTTAGTTCACATCAATTTACTTAGTATGAACAAGTAATTTGTTTTTTTAGTACATAGGTACATTCTACTACTTGTGCATACGAAATATAAGAGTAAAATCGAATATTTCTATGTAATCATAATACGCCTTTGCATACATAATCAAATAAATATTCGGTTTGTTTTATCAAAAATAGATAACGAATAATATAATTTGATGAATTATTAAAAAAATAAATATATTTATATAATACTTACAATAAATTATTATGCTTATCCACTAATATTAATAATATATTTTATTGTAATTTTTTTTTTTTAAATGAATATATTTTAAATTATGATTAATAGTTAACAATAATATATATTGTTTACATTATTATTATTTTGATATAATGTATTTTATAAGTAAACATGCGCGTACCAAGGTATATATATTATTTTATGTTAACAATAATGATATGAATTTAAATTAATTTAGGCGATCGTGAAAACGGCCAATTTTTCACTCTCGTCATTCTGGATAGAGTATAGTTGAGTGAGGCGTGATCTTTTTGAGGAGTCAAGTGTGGACATTTGTGGTTAAGATTTGTAAGCAATCTTGTATTTCGTGCATTTATAAATCGTTGTGTAGATTTTCATTACTCATGGATTAGAAAGCATCTGCTATTATTCATAGTGTTTTATTTTAAAATATTTGTATTTGTTGATGATGTGCAAGTATGCGATTGATAATTGTTCTATACAAATAGTAATGGTCGTTTCTTTAAAACGTATGTTCACTTCGCGTTGTTTACCTATTGATAAATAGCCAGTTAACTTGTACTGCATATTGCTCCTTTACAATTATATCTTTAGCATATTTTACTATCTATTCGTGTTCTCTATATTATACAATTTATTTTAATCGATATAAATTTAATATTTTGAAATATATTCAAATGAATCTCATAAAAAATATTATTATTATCCGAATCGAAATACCCAACCGTTTTATTTTGATTATATATTTGGTTTTTTTTTTTTTTTTTTCACGAACTAACGATTTTCATAAACTGTGAAACTATATAAAACTAATTGAACATTCGATGAAAATCCACATAAATTCATAGACTTTTATATACACGATTTGCCAAATGACATTGTTTGAAGATATAAAATTTTTAATTTTAATTATAAACAAACAATTTAGAGCCAGTATATTATAAAACTTTATTATTATACTAACGCTCGTTTCTCTCCCTCGCCCAGATCATAAACAATTATCATTTATAATAACAGTATATAATAATCAACAAAAATTCAGGTACGTATGAATCCTATATGTTTAGTGAACAGCATCACTTAAAATACGGATACATCGTAAAAACGCATTCAGCTTAAAATAATTGTTATCAGATTATCTGACATACACGCACATATATAGATGTAATGAATTTGCAATTGCAATGCCGATAATAATGATTTATACGTGTGCCTATTTGTACTGCCGCATTGGGGGAGGAAGAAATGGAAGAAATGAATTGTAAAGGAGCGGGAGAGATAAAGAGAAAGGGAGCGTGGCAAACAGTGAAAGAGAATGAGACACAGGGCTACACATATAATAAAGTTTATCAGATAGCAGAAAGTGTAAAAACTTTCTCGCGACGTTCCCACAGCATACGTTCCACTGAGGCGTATACCGCGTTATGGTAACAATTAGTTTCGTTTTGACGAGACACGAACGGTGCAACTTCTGTTTCTGAGGCAATCGATACGGATCGCGATAACGTTTTTCGTCGGTGCAACACAATACGTAATGTGTACACGCGCAAGTGCGCTCGGCAAAAAACTCCGGGAATCGAATAAAACCGGATTCGCGTTTTGATACACGTACACAGGCGTGCATAAGTTTCGTTCGGCCCGAGGAGAGCGAAGCGCCTTTTACACGCCGCTGCGGCCGACGACAATGGGCGACTTTAACTTTGCCCCGCGTCTAGTGTGCACGTGGCGCGGTTCGCGACGCGATAAAACTTCGGCCGAGACAAAACACGTAATCGCGACGATCGCCGCGGCGGTACGAGCACTCCGGTGGCGAACAGGCATCGACGACGGTGCATTGTGCCGACACCGTATCCCGTGCGGCGGTCCAATAAGCCGCGAACGATGCGCAACGGTGTCCGTTCAGACGCACACGCGCGCCCGCACGGGTGTTCCTTTTGTGCGTGCGCGCGTGTTCCAAGCCCGGAGATAAGCGTACTGCGCGAGACGGCGGCAAGATACGAAGATACGGTCGTACCTGTTTTCCTTTGTTTTTCAGCGACGCGCGCGCCCGACAGTGTACACGTCGCGCGCTATTCGCGCGTCGCCGACGTCTCGCCGTAGCACGCGTTTCGGCATTGTTTCCGCCGAGATGGATATTAGGACCGTGAAAACATCCTAGGCACTTGATTCAACGCGATGTCGGGAGCGCGTGATTTTCTTAATGTTTTTCCGACGATCTTCAACCGTTCGCATGGAATATATGCTTAAATGTCGTTATTGCAAATTATCTCGGAGATAACAGTGGTCTATGCGTTCATTGAACGTTCGACTGACGCGAACAATTTTTACAGATTGCTAAAATTATATATATATAAACATATGTAAATAGCTTTTTTTTCCTCTCATCACGGTGTTAAAAAAATTCTACTTTTAAATAAATTGTATAACAATAAATATAATACAACTATAAGTTATAATAAAATTCTAAGTTTTGAATAAAAATAAGAATAATAATACAAATTGATTCGAGACGTGAATATCACAGGGACTATATTAAGTTGAACTGAGCTACAAATTAAGAATCGACAAGCTTGTGATTCGTAAGATTTCAGAGACTTTTCCAGACAAAACAACATTAAATGTTATAATTATTTATTCATTTTATTTATCAACAGTATTTAAATGACTATAGTGATTGTTTAGTCACCTAGTAACCATTTCATTGATATAAATCATTTCTGTTGATAATGCGTTTCTCTATAATTTTTGACAGACTTGTTTCTACGAAAAAAAAAATAAAAATGTTCGTGTTAAACACACAACATACACAATAAAAAACATATTTTACAATCCAAATTTTTCACAGACTAATAATTTATGAGTAATACTCAACTCATAAATATGGTATTGCTATCCGTCGGTATAATGCAATGTGTAATATATATTTATTTGGAATATACACATTAATAATATTTTACGAGCACTCATTTATATTCTGTCATTCGTTTTTTAACGGTTGCATTATACATAGTAAATTAATAAGTGAGTGAACGTTATAGTATATTTAGTCTTAAGAAATAATATTTTCTATAACATTTTTTGTAATACCAAATTGCATTTTTATATAATTGAAGTTAGTATTGTTACTTATAATTTCCGACAGACTTGTATTAGTTAACATATGGATAGTTTACAGAGTTACACAATGCATTATTAAAATTTAACCATTTTCATTTCTTTGTCTATGAATTCATTTCATATATATGTATACTATATATTAAGTAGTATTTTTTTAGTAAAAAATGAAGCATAAGTTAAAGCTAAAAACTATTTATAAAAAAAATCTCTTTGAAAAATCTTGTGAAACATAAGGTTCACGAGAAATCATATAAATACATTTATTATTATTATTTTTTTTTTTTATAATGACTAACTACAATATTAAACAATATTATAATTATTTCTGTTGATAAATTATTATTATGATTAATATTCGTATTTACATTTGTATTTGTATATAATATTCGGTAACGTCGGAATGATAATAACAATTATTAAGTTTGGAAACTCATTCCAATACAAAAAGACGTACAATGGAGTTTTCAATCGAAATATTAAAAAAAAAAAATAAATAGTTTATAAACAACTCAATGACGATTATATGAACTCATTTGAACACATATATAATTTTAAAGAAACAAAATATCATAATTGGATCATACCGTTCATTCGCCATAGTTGAATCGAATAACGTACACATAAATATTTTGAATTACAATTATTTCTGTTTAAGAATATTTCAAATAATATTATTGTCTTGACAAAAATTACAATGAAAACTATAATATTTTTGTTAGAACTATTTTTGACATAGGTATTTTTTTCTATTTTTGGTTTTAGATTTAAATGTATTAAAATAAAGAAGATTGTAAATTTACAACAAAATAAAATACATTTTTTTATGTGCACCGAATAATCGACAATGAAGCGTCCATATAAATCGGTACAGAAACATACTGAGTAATATCGTGATGGGATTTGATGGATCTGCGAGTACTATAAATTAATTGAAGTAAGAGAATTATTTTTGTTCTCTTTTGCGCTACACTGTACAGTATAATATTGTAAAAATTGCCATTGAATGAATTTAAAGACCTTATAATAATAGTTTGAATGCTCGTTTTCAAAATATTTTGTAAAAAATGAGCACAATAGTGAAACCGGTATATAATAAATAAATACACAAGTATAATTCTTAAAAATCATAAAAAAGTAATCCACATAAATCTTTAATGTTTCCGGTGGATTTTTTTATATACCTCCCGATCTTCGTAAAATATTACTGCTTATAATTTTATGATCCGACCATACTACTCGTATATATCTGTGCGTACAATTTTATTTATATCGTTCACTTTTTACGCGAGTTGGAACCTCCGCGCCGTGGCACAAACAGAACCCCACACAATAGTTTACACATTCGCGTGTATAATATTACTGTGTTCCTGATTGATGTGTAATCTGAAAAAAGAATCTATGAGCATACAGACTTGTGCGATGGACAAGATTTACTTTTTCACCGAACCACTAGAAGAGAGGTAACTGACTTAAATGCAAATTATTATACATAGACTACATAGACTCGGAACGACTTATAACGTCAAGACGCCACAGTTCAGATCTCGTAAAATATTTAACGTACAATAACAAGCAAAACGTTTTTTTTTCTCCGCCTGAAAGTAATAAATAATCGTGTTGCGGTTAAGAGTTAAGCGGACGTAAAACATCGTTGGCTTACATGTTTGCATTTTTTTTTTTTAGCTTATCGATATCACGGATCGGCAACGTTCCAAAAGTAAAACATATCGACAACGGATACGGGAACGAGCTTGGTAATGAAGTGCGTAAAAAAAAATAACTAAATAAACGATCAAGTCTACGAAAAGAAAGTGGTACGATCGAAATGCAATGTTTGATGAATGTTAATGTTGACGAGGTGATCACGAATCAGACGACTGATACCAAATTGGTTCCTAAGCCCCAATCACACGTGCTGAATTGTTTCCCGTTTCAAAAAATATTTTTATCAAGCTGAGCTGAATTGGTTCCCGTTTAGTTTTAGATGGTCGCTCTGTAATAAATTCTTCGCATTTTCGTTTTTGACGAATTTTTCAATTGTTCTCTCACAAATGAACCGTCGTCTTCCCTCTCGTGTTAATGTTTTAGGACTTCTTCACACAAATAATCTCAATTCAATGTTTTTTAAGCTTTACATTTTCGTTTTATACATATCCTCTGCAAGGTTCTTTTGGAATTTGAATAAGTAATTGTCAATAATCAACAACATAATTCTCTTTTCACCAAATATAAACTCCATAATAAACAAACATTTTAAAGAATATTAATTAAAATGCAATCTATGTTTAATTGCCAGCAAATTTATGCAATTGACGATGTGTTATTTGCAGTGTTGGGAAATATCTAGATAAATGTATCTAGATAAGTTATCTAGATAAAAATTATTTATATTTTATCTTATCTAGATAAATTTATACTCAGTTATCTTTATCTTCATCTAGATACAAATCTTGTTATCTATCAGTACCAATCTAGATAATTTATTTAAATAGAATAAAAATAAAATTTGAAAATTTAAAATGTTTCTATATTTTCATTTTTACATTTTTCTGTACATCATATACCTATGACACAGATAATAACTGACAAGATGACAATCTTCTTCTGAAGTTTATTTAAAAAAAAAAATTATTTTATATTTTATGTTTATAAATGTTTGAAATGAGTTTAAAAAATGATATTTATTTTATAATGTTTTTAATTATGAATTTTTTACCTAATATTTGTAGGCTGTAGTATCCTGAATATTTTCAAAATCAAACATGAAATTATCTCATATTTATCTAGATAAAAATGTAATTATTTTTATCTTTATCTAGATGATATTTAGTATAACTAACTTTATCTGTATCTAGATAAGAATTAGTATAGTCATCTTTATCTTTATCTAGATAAATTATTAGTTATCTATTCCCAACACTGGTTATTTGAGACTGTACAGTGCTTACATAACATGATTATCAAACCCAAAAAGCAAATATGTGCATGTATCTCAAATTATATCTTAACCGATCGATGTATCAGAAATCATTTGCTAAGCCTTTAATTTAACAATAAATTGACATTTTATAGTCGTATTATTTATTAATATATTATTAATATATATTATTTATATTATATAGTGTAGGTATATTTATATTTTATACCATCTAATGTATATTTTGTATCAACTATGTTTGTACAATCTACAAATTATTAAAAATCAAAAATTAAAATTATAACTATTTGACCTGAAAGCAAACGAGAACCAATTCAGCCAAACGAAAACCACAAATTGGTTTCTCCCATTTGCACGCATACATCGTCCGATGTCGGTCATGCCCCGAATGGTTTTGTTAGAGTTCTAGTTATCAGGAGCGTACCTAGTAATTTATTTCGAGAGGTAAAAGGGGAGATTAAATATTTATACTTCCACGTATTTCAAAGATATTTATTTCGCAAGATAATAATTTTTTATATAATTTATTTTATAGAAATAGATAGATGAACAGTAGATTATATAAACAATCAAGACAAATGTTTATGATGTTTAACTTAAATTGTATAAGAATATTAAGCAACACTTTTTTCTAAATTTATTAAAATTTCGTGGAAAGAAGATGAAGGTTGAAATTTGTTCTGTCTCTTGTCTCTTAATAACCCCTTCACTATTTTCATAATGTATCGCGTTTTATATCTCTAGCATAACGCGTTTATTTTGGGTACTAAATCATTGTCGTGTGTTATTTGACTTAAACATGCTTATGCAATGTGTTTTGAATGCGTACTTAAAATCTCTTAGAGTATACATTTTAAATAAATAATGTTGCGATTTTAATACTGTTTTAAGTTGTTAATTATTTTATTTACAAAGTTCATTACATAACACACGTATTCACGAACGCACGAAATTTTAAATTCTAGTGAACTTGGCCAAAACTTTAAAACAATTTTGTTTAATGTAAGACTAAATAACATTGTCTAACTTCTAAGATGTAATCGGTATGTTTTAAACTTATTAATTAATAAATAACTCAATATTATGGGTGTGAAGTTTTTTTTTTTTTTTTTTTTTATATTAAAAGTTTTTTAACACGTTGGCGATTGACAAATGTAGAGTTATAACAATAACAATAAAGGATCGGCAGACAAATCACAAATAAAAGATAATAAGAATATATTATAGAGTTTCTGGTGATAATAAACACTGAGCAGTACAAGGCTTCTTGGTTTCTCGAATTTAGTACTATAATACGAGCAAATCATAAACTATAACAAAATATTTATCCTATTTGCTTTAATTCTGAAACTGATTTAATACGTAATGTGTGATAGGCACAAGCTGTAATCCAAATATTTATAAGAGATAACACGAATTCTACTAAGTAAACCATGTAAAAATAATTTATTTTTATTTTTTAATTGAACTATTCTTGAACACATGGGTATAGGAATTTAGATTTTCAAATACCTCGTATATTTATAAAACATTATAATGATTCGTTTCCATCACTGAATTCGTTTTCTCGTATCGAATAATTTTTCACATGCTAAACAACATTCACTACAATACTTGTTTATTATTAATATTTTAATAAATAATAAAAGAATTATTATCTTCTCAATATTGAAAACTTTATAAGTTTAATATTTTATCAATGATAACAACACGTGTTAAATTTTTCACACATCACAGATGAAATGTATAATGTTTATTTTATCATATAAAATAGGTTAGCCTGTTGGAATAGAGTTTTGCACTTCAATACCGTACTATATTGTTTTACAAAAATAATATAATTGCAATTAATGTTCATTCTTTCACCAGTTTATGTAGAATTTTTTTATGTGCATAAGCTTACCGACAATTTATGTGTGCTTACAATATTGGTATCGATAATAAGAGTATAACGAAAGATTCCCAAGTTCAATTATAATGAACGAAATGTAGGTGCAATGAATAATTGCATAAACCCATATCATTGAAATATCAAACACGTGATGTAAACGTCGACATTTTCCAAAGGTATTTTATGAGCTTGTACTCCTTTATATTACTTGGGTATATCATAAATAGTTTGAAAAAGAAAGAAATGTATCGTGATGTCCTTCTAATATCAAACAACGAAAGGCTGGATTAAAAATATTGACAGTTATATGAGATGTCTAAACTTAATGACGCTTATTCATAGGTGCAGTGTGTATGTCATATATTTCAGTTTCAAATTTATTTTTATTCTTATATAATGGAAAATGTCACAGTAGTTTATCATTAACTGAAAAAATGGAATTGTAATGGCATTTGATAAATATGGTCTATGTTTATCGAGTCGTACAAATTATTAACCTTGATAATAATACAATAGTTTGTCGTTCGATTCGATATATTATAGAAATTATTCGTACATTTTAACTGCTGTCGAATATGTAGTTTGAAAATAAACTATATAATTAAGTATAATTATTAAGTTATAAAATTCATTTCATAATATTTCTTAGAAAATTATACATTTCATAATGTAAATTATAACATTTATATTGTTTATATACTCACTTAAATAAAATAGCATGCAATTTACAATAAATTTGTATTAGCCGAACAAGTGGAAACATATTTTTCGTAGTTTTTCATAAGATCCCTACAATTTAAAATATTTAGAAAGACAATTACGATGAAAAATATTTGATTTCAGACATTTAAAAATGTATACAATTTGATATTCCAACAAGTTTTCTAAAATAATTTAATTTCTTATAAACTCAAAGTATATTTGAATAAATTAAGTCAACAGAAAAATCCCTGTAGTTATAATATCATTGTTGTTCATTTGTAAATTTATTAATCTTCATTTAATCATTTAAAACTACTAATATTAAAATTGAAAATATTCTCATTAGAAATAGTTCTACTATAAGAGCAATATTCGACATTTTATTTTAAATTTTTCAATACGAGAAAATTTTTCTTAGTAGGCAATTATTATTTATTTATCTCATTTTTGTGTTACGGACATACAAAATACAGGTTCCCAAGATAACCACTAAACAGGAGGTTACATAAGCAATAGAGTAAATCTCACTATTATTATTATAAAACATATAAAAGGTTGTTAAGTAAAAACCAATATAATTATTATAAACCGATGTACAAATATTATTATTTAGAAACCACAATAATTATTCGTATAAGACATATAAAGCGTTGTTAACTAAAAACCAATATAATTACTATTAACCGATATAAGAATATATACAAGTACTTATATTATGACCAATAATAGCAAATCATTAAAAGACATGTTAAATGTTGCAGAATGTAAAAAATCATAAGACCAACCACTTAATAATTAGGGTGGAGCGTTCTATAGTAATTAACTAATAATAACTCACAATGAATTTACATGGAATACGTTCGGGTAACAACGAGTACTTATTTTATAAATCTTGCGAAAGGCAGAAATCACGAGGCCAATCACTAAGTATGGGGTAAAAGATTTATTGCCTATAATTGGATATTAAAAACTTGAACATAATAATAGCCATATCTGGGTCAACTGATTCACACGAGATCTTAGTATATAAAGGGGTTACTAACAGACCCAAAATCAGATGTGTTTTAGTTCGATTGGAGCAATCATCGTCACGCCAGTTTGTTTTATAAATTAATTAAATATTTTGGACTTAGAATAATTTCAATAAATAATATTTAATTTAATTATTGAGTCTATTTTCTAACGTTTCCTTCGACTACTATTGCTGAACTGACGGCACGCAACAGTTGCAAGACAAATTTATTTTTGAAAAAGTAAAACATTCTATAAATCAAATCAACTCGCAAAGTGTACTTTTTTCCAATTTATGTGTATAAGTAAATTGTACATTATAATTTTATAATATTTAATTAGTTTTTTTAACTTTTGAGTACAAACTTGAAGTAATTTTTAAGATTTTTATCACTTTATCAACAGTCAATATTCGTAAATTTTTATTTTGAAATAAAATTCGATTTTATTTTTTATTTAGCAGTCACATATATGAATGAACTATTTTGAATTAAATTTTTATGATTTATGTAATACAATAATTACTTTACGAAAATATAAAAAATTTATGAAAATATTAAATTTTAAAATTTTATATAAAAATATTTTTAAAATTATATACTCTATAGAAAATGATCATAAAAGCATTCATTGAAAATTGCAAGTTTCTGTAATTATAATTATTACAATAATTTTTCTTGAAATTACAGTGTACACGAAAATTCAGTTTTATCAAAATCTGGTGCGTTGTAAATTTTACCATATTTTATAACTTTTCATCAATCTCTTGTAATTATTAATACAATTATTTGGACACTATTGAGATTTCCGTAAAAGTATCAACCAGATTATATTTCCTATCAGAAATATTAATTGGTTAAATGATCAGAGCAATCAAATTATTCAAATCCTGTATATAAACACAAAACACATTTTTCGTTTTTCAATTCAAAAGTAAAGTAAAGAAAAATACGTTTATATTTATTATATTATAAAAGCTAAATGAAAAGTTAACAAAAAACTACTTCACCTATTATCGTGTAATTAAATATTTGTTACTTGAGATTTTCAAGATTTTAATATTTGAAATAAGTAAAAGTAATTATCTTCATGTTAAATTCACGTTATGTATGTATGTATAAATGCATACATTAAATCATAATGAATATTAATTTAATATATTCATAAACAATCTGACGACTATCTATAAAAAGTTAATAGTATAAATCTACATTTCGATTATTTTGACTTCACATAAATGTTAATAAAGAAAAAATAACAATAATATGAAGTATATAGGGTTATTTTAATGTAATAACTTTAATTTAAATAATTCTAAATAATGTATATTACACATTAACCATATATATATATTTATTTATTTCATAACTATATACGGTATTACAGAATTCTTAATATTTTATTCTACTTTAGTAGAATGAAATTACTTAAAAAAATATTTTTAATATCAATAACATTCACTAATTACATTTTAACAAACAATAAAACAATGTAACTTACATACGTACATGTAATTTTCTTAAATACATTTTTTATAACACGTTTCTTCATATTCTTAAAGTAAAAACAAAATATATTATTGCAAACTTTCTAATCGAAACAACGAACGTAAAAAGTTTTACCAATGGTTTATTTTTTCTTTTAGCTTTCCAATTATCTACTACATAAAAAACCGACCTCGTATTTGTGGAATTTTGGTCTCTCATTTATAATACATATTTTTATTCATTTTTGTTTTTTTTCCATTTAGGTATTAGCAACTTGGTACTTATTTAATATTTCGTAATATATTCGAGTATGTATTTTTTTTAATAATCATTAAAATATGATTTACACATTTTATAAAAAAAAACATGTTCATCTGTTTTTTTTTTTTTTTTTAAAAATAAGTTAATTGTAAAATCACATAAGACTTATGTAGTAAAAAGTATTGCATAATAGTAACCAGGATCAAAAAATATTTTACAATCATTATTTTTTGGGTACGACTAAGCCTGAAGATATTTGTCCCCTTCGTCTAACTTCCGTATACTCTAATATCGTTCAAAACAATGACATATATACATAATTCTAAAAGCTCCTATTTTAAATAAACATATTATTTTCATAAAAATGTATTCATTGATAGTATTTGTATTTATAACAATTTATATTATAATGAACTTTTTTTAAATTTCAATCATGTTTTCTATTTCCTTTCCTATCGAAATGCTCACTGCTTATTAGACTTTTCACGATTAATTTAATCATTCATCTACCTATTGAATTCGAAATACTTTCTGTTACGATCCGTACGTATATTATAACAAAAAAAAAAAAAAAAAATTGTCTTTTAAACTCGTTACATCGATGAATGCAATTATTTGATTGAAATATAATTTACAATAAAATTTGTTTGTATCAGTAATTAAATAAATAAAAGGATTATAGGTTTCAGCGTTTTCTTTTTTTTTTTTTTTATATGGCATTTATTTTCACAGATCTTTCTCCTCATTGACTAATTCTGTTACTGAACCAAAATAGCCTAGTTTTAAAATGAGTCCAATAAGTGGGACTACGCTACTGCAAACACCTTATATATCCGGATCAAGTCAATTCACGCAACTTACCTTTATTTTTGTCGGAATTTAGCATTGGTTATTGTTTTTTTTTTTATTTTTTTTTCATTTTTTATTTCTGAGATTGCCGATAGTCACTAACACCATGGATAAGAGCAGCTAGTGAAAACACGTAATGCATGATTCACTAACATCACCACCATCACTAGTATTCTGTATCCCTTTACCTATCGATCCGTTTCCGACGTGACATTGCTGATGCATGATTAACGTATGCATGATATAACGATGCGGATCGGATAATGGAAATAGATCATGCGACCAACATCGTTGTGAATCCGTGGAATAAGTTAATTCGCCATGTGATCATAAACATTATTATTGTCCTCGCTTGGCCACGGATAACGTATTGGAAACACGTGCGTACGCGTAAACAATTTACATGTACAGTTACAGGATATTTAACTACTATGGACCGTTTTCGGTTACCGGTAAACAAAACTATGAAAATCGACGGGTTTTATCATATCTTTTCTGTTGTACACGTGCGCGGTTTACAGGTTAACGTTATGCTCGTTTTATGTGTCACGTTGCATACGATTTTCCCACCTGTGACAGATCACCCATACGGACCGAAGCAAAGTAATATGACAACGATCGTAATAATGACAATAATATATGTGCTGCCTGTGATATTGATTATTCAATAAGACGATATTGCTCGCATCCGACCGTCGCACGTACAAACAAAGGTTAAGTGGTATAATATTATGGTCGTAGAGCGAGTTCGATGATATATTATATGAGGCGTACCACTGATATTTACACGCATTAGCGTCTAGGTCCTTCAGTTCAACCCGAGGTTCTTGCAGTAGAAAATATTTCACATACTATTAATCGGTAAAACGCATTTACAATTATTTAATCGCATTAATATGATTAAATATATATATATATATATTTTTATAAACACTTGTAATGCCGCAAAAAAATAAAAAAAATAAGTAACTAAAAAGTTTGGTAGTTATTTTACTGTTTCAGATCAAGGAAACAAATTTTCCGATATATGAAAAAAATTGTAAAATCGTCATTTATTCCAATGATATTTATTTTTATTTATTCACGCCCAATAATAATTTACGTATGCTTCTATCAGTTATTATTAAAATCAATATATTGATAAATATAAAATATTTCTTCGGTGACCGAAAAGTGAAAAGTATTATATTTTATCCACAAAATTTTTGTTCCTTAGAATTATAATTTTCGATAAAACCTTTTTTTTTTCACCTCGAATGAACTATAGAATATCTACACTGAGAGAGTACGCTGAGGAAGTAGAAGATGCACTCCACACGCTCGTGCATTTCATAATAGCCGATGTTGAGCGAGATCATTTCGTCCAGGTGATTGGGCCTTTCGACCCGGGTGGATTGGTCATCCTAATACTGGAAAACTCAGCGAATTGAAGAGCGGTGGCTCGCTTGATGGGAGAAGTGGTGATCGCCAAGGAGAAAGTTAAGCGTGACAATCAGTGCCGGTTGAGGTTGTTTCATCGCTATAGGTGGGAAGAGTAGTGGCGAGAAAACGGGTCGTTGGCTGAGCTGTCCGCTCCCTCCATCCTCCTAAGGACTATACTGTATCCATTTTTTTGTACGTATTTGTATATTTTTTTTTTTATGTTTAGTTTAAAAAGGAAAAAAATACATTTTTTCTATAGTGAAAGGCCGTGGGAGAGGAATTTTCTTTTCTACAAGCCATCCGAATGGGGGATCGTCGTGAAAATATAAGTTTAAAACAACCATGGCGACCAACCATTTTAAGTACTATTTTACGCTGCGTTTCTATGTGATGGGTCTATTTTCAATATATAAAAGAAAGTTTACAACTAAATCGTTGACTAACTTAGACAACCCATGCTCATATTAAATGCCTAAACTTATGCAACCGTTCTCGCAAACTTCGATACCTCCTCACAATACGTTCTTCTTAATAATTAACTAAATACAAAAATATGGAAACCCTCTAACCTCCGAATTATTCATTCCTAATATTTCAAATTATCCCATTAGGCACCTAAAATGAACATGGTTTCTTAACCTTTTGAACTAACAAATTATAATGAGATATTGCATAAAGTGTTATCAATGTATGGTAATTTAAGTCCAATTTGTTTGAGTTAATGCATTTTTTTTACAACAGTCAGTTTTTAATAAAAAATAACTTTATTTTTGTTTGATATACTACATTCAAAGTTTGTTTATAGTAATCGATGTTTTGTTTTAATTTAAATAAACTATACAATATTATGATGTTTTAAGAAACTTTTAAATGTCGAATATTTGCAAACAGTATTCGTAGACCAAATATTATCAAATAAAAACATTGTTGTAACCAAAATATGAAATATTATTTCAATTTTAACACTGATGAAGTAAAACATTTTCCTTGATTATTTGGTAATTAAAAATATGTAAAATTGTTAAATTCATTGTATTACATTTTCATAGAAATTGTAAACCAAGTTAATTTATTTCTCTGAAAATTTATGATTAAAAACTAACTATTCTAAGTTCTGTACAATTATTCCGGTATCCGACTTCTCTACTCAGAGACAGATTTCCTTTAATCCGTCGAATTTCTAAGATGAAGAAAAAAAAATTTTAAATTTTAAATTTTCTATTTTTATAATAATTTAATTTTAAACACCAATCGAATTCGATAATTAATTTTTATACTATCCTTATAGATTATAAAGTAGGCTTAATGAGGTTATTAGTTGTCTATAGAGTATATACAGTTGATGACGCAATGGTTGGCTCCCGACTTTAAAATTTGTATGCAATTTGTATAAAATATGAAAATGAATGTTCCTGCATCTAGATATCAGTCAATAGGTTTTAAATTAAGATCCTAATCCTAAAATATGTAATGACATCATATGATTTGTCAAAAACGTTATTTGAGCTATGAAATTGATTTAAATAACTATTTCACAATGACAACGAGTATAATATTTTAAAATTGCTTAGTTTAAGTTAATACAATACACATGTTTTTACGTTATTTTTGAAAATAATGATTTAATCATTTTCTTCACTTTCGCTGTTCCTCTCAAATGTTATTATATTTTGGTGGATATCCGGGGGAAGGGCTTGGGGCTTAGCCTCCCCTAATAATCATTAATACCCTCAATCATTTTTCCACAATCTAAGAAATATTATTTTCAAATATACATCGTACATTTTAAATATTGAGAACATTTTCCTTATAATATATATATATATATATATATATATATATATATATATATATATATATATATATATACCTAATCAACCTAAACAATAAACAACAGCGATCGACTGGTCGATCTTTTTAGGAATATAAGTCGAACGCGAATAAAAATTAATTTAATCATTATCGGTCGATCGACAATCGCATAGTTATCGGATACCTAAAGTGATATGTGGATATGCGAATTGCTGTATTCTATTCTAGGTATTAATTATTTACCATCACAATTGCGATAATGGGAATACATAATTATTTTATTTATAAACCCTAATGTATGACCAATATTTTGAAATAGAGTAACATAATAGCAAAAATGATTTCTTAATTATATATTTAAGGACTTATTGGGTAAATATGAACAAAATTTAAAATCAAAAATAAATGTAGCTTAACATTGCTTAAATAAAAGCAACGCCAATTTTCAACTTGTTTTAACTGTAACATTATTTTTAGATTCTGAACGGAGTGATGGAATCTATTGGTTTTATAATGATGTGTGCTTTTTTTTTTATTTTTTATTTTTTTTTTTTTATTTTTGTGTCTGACGACACCTTTTTTGGCAGTAAAAATGCTTCGATTTGCTTATGTAGCAACTTTTCTGAAATGAAAGTGAATCTAGTTGGTACTTTGGGGGGTCAAAAGTAAAAAATTTTCAATATTTTTTAAATGCGACGGGAAAAACCCTAAAAAAAATAAGGGAAAAACGGGAGTTTTTACGCAAAATCAGTTTTCGACAAAATCAAATTTTTTATTTTGCTATAACTCAAAAACTAAACGATGTAAATAGTTGAAATTTTCACCAAATGTTAAGATTGGTGTTCTCTATACACCGTTAAAGTTTCAAAGTATTTTGACTTTTATTGAGCTATTTATAGACAGTTGAAATTTTCAATTTTTTTAAGTATTTTTTTTTAAAATTACGATAAAATTTTTTTGGCCGGCCAGAAAATCTTGAAAATTTAATACAAGGTTTCTTATAAGTTATTTCTTAACTGATAAAAAAAAATCTAAAATCGTAAGTCACAATTTTTTTTATAAGTGCTCAAAGTTCCAATTTATACGAAATATGTAAAAATTGCGAAAATTTGCAAGTTTTTATTGAGCTATTTATAGACAATTGAAATTTTCAATTTTTTTAAGTATTTTTTTTTAAAATTACGATAAAATTTTTTTGGCCTGCCAGAAAATCTTGAAAATTTAATACAAGGTTTCTTATAAGTTATTTCTTAACTGATAAAAAAAAATCTAAAATCGTAAGTCACAATTTTTTTTATAAGTGCTCAAAGTTCCAATTTATACGAAATATGTAAAAAATGCGAAAATTTGCAAGTTATTTTGTAGATAAAAATTCATAAAATTTTTTCTGTTCATACTTAAGGTTCAAAATTTTAACACTAGGTTATCTATAAGCTACTCTTCAAAAATCTTTAAAAAAATGTATACCGTACTAAGAGGAAAAAATTGTATGACTGTTTGAAATTTAAATATTTACGAAATTGCATAAAATAGCGATTTATTCTCAGACGATTTTAAATATTTGTTATAATTCAAAAAGTATAAGTCGCAGAGTTTTGAAATTTCTACCAGCTGTTAAGATTGGTATTTCCTTTATGTCATATTTTTTTCAAAATATTATATTGATTTTTAAGCCACTTATAGGCATTTAAAATATTTGATTTTTTACATTTTTTTTTTTATAATCAGTGATAAAAAAAATTTGGCTCATACAAAATACTTGAAAATTTAATAGATGATTCCACAGAAGTAGTTCTTAATGTCATTCAAAAAATTATTAAAATCCATAGGCACAATTTTTTTTTATAAGCGTTTGAACAGCGAATATTGACATAAAATTACATGTAAAATATAATATAATGTATAATAAAAAGTAAAATTGGCGTTCTCTATACATGGTTAAGTTTTCAAAGTATTTTGATGTATTTTGACTTATTTATAGACAATTTAAATTTTCGATTTTTCTAAATTTGTCGTTTCAAAATAAAATATACTTATTACAATATTTATAAATAACATTGTATTATGTTCTAGTCAAACATATCATCTCCGTTCAGAATCGTTTTTCGTATACAATGATAACTATCATTGAATTCAAATTTAACAAATCCATTATAATGACCTATCCTAAGAAGAGTCGCACTTCACCCCCATGTTTACAGCAGAGCGAGGCCCATCCAGTATTTTCTTGTCTTTGAACGCAGTGCTTATTCTTTTCTTTAGATTATATACTAATTTAAAAGTATACACTATCAAATGTAACATGTAATTACTTAAGTGTATGTACGAGACCCATATAAAAAAAATGCATAGTATATTTTATAGAATATTTTTTAACAAATATGTATATTTAAATATAATATTGTTATGTATTTGATTTATAAGTAAAATGCTTTAAGGTGATTAAAAAAGTCCATTTCAATTTTTCTCTTGAAAAAAATAAATAAAATAAAAGAATGTTAAATGTACTATGGATGACTTTCGTACAAAAAAGTTACATTATTTTGTACCTGTGAATTTTATCTTAAAGATTTTTAAGTCTAAACAAAATACTTTAAATCACGATTAAAAAATGTTTAATTAATAATAATTTAATGTTTTTATTGAAAATACAACATAACATTGAAAACGTCTTTCAAAAAGTAATTTTAATTTAAAATTCGGAAATACGATAAGAAAAAAAAATCTTATTTGTATTGAAATATTATTTAAAATGGTGAGTGAACTTTGAAAACTATTATTACCTTTAAAAACTTTAATCAACAACCAATTTTATGGAGTTGGTAATTCGTTATTATTTTTACTGGATTTAGTTCTGTATTTCTAAAAGAAAATAACGGACTTTGATTAGTAACTTATATTATGAGTTGTCTGAAGCCAGTAGTAAAAAATTACAGAAAAATAATTTTATTTTTAAAAAAAAAATTGAGCAACTTAAAGTTAAATAATAATAAGGATCGATTGACTTCAGAAAAAATATTATTAGCAATATTATTATATTTAAGGAAGTGAATTTTCACAAATGATTGAAAATTGACGTAATGTACACAATAAAACCAAAATAACAGTTTTATTGACATTATTGACATTTGATTGTCTGCGTCATTTAACATCTCATAATATTAATCTATTCATCAAAATGTACTGTGACTCTTTAAACAAGAACAACAATAAAAAAATATGTTGTACACCAAAAACGGCTGATTTTTGAATAATGAATGAACGTTTAATTAACTTTTTAATATTATCAATGGCTATGTTATGTACGATGTACAAATATTGTAAATTTTTTGTTTCAAAATGGTAATCCAACATAAATTCATGTGTGTACTAGATAATAAAAATAAAAATGAATATAATGAAGAAACACTTAATTCCCTACGCATCAAAACTTTTAGTGGATTGCAAAAACTAATTTTCATTTATTTAAGTAAATTATATAATTTATAATATATCCATAGGTTTTATTTTCAATATGATTATAAAAAAAAAAAAAAAAATGTTACTGATATCATAACATTTCTTGCATTTATAAGATATTCTACTTTTCTCAAACTATAAACAATATTCTTTTGTATTTTTGTGTCAAAACATACGTTTTATTAATTAATGTATTTTCAATATCAACCACTATGACTGGAAAATTTAAAGAAGAAACCGTCCTGTTGGTACGTATTCCATTGATAACTTCAGAATATCCAATGCAATTTAAAAGGCTTCAATTTCCTTTTCGTTTAGCTTTTGTGATGACCATAAAATTAATAAACCTTAAAACTAAATATTGACCATTTGCGGCTTATACGTAGAAAATACATGTTTATTCTATGGGTATTAATAAATTGTATGCATACTTTTAGGTTAACAATCGAATTTATTTATGTTAGCAAAATATAAGGTAAAAAAAAAACCGGATGGGCCTCGCTCTGCTGTACAGTCGGGGATGGAGTGCACCTCGTTTATAGGATAGGTCATTATTACAATGGATTTGTTAAATTTGAATGCAATGATAGATATAATTGTATACGAATAACGATTCTGAACGGAGTTAATATGTTTGTCTAGGATATAATACATTGTTATTTATAAATATTGTAAAAAGTATATTTTATTTTGAAACGATAAATATATTTTTCAATTAGGATGGGTTGGCAGTTGCATAAAGTGACATAGTTAAATTATTTAAAAATAATGCATGTAGTTATTATAATAATACCTTATATTAACATATAGCATCAATTTTAATATTTATATTTGTGATATCCTATAATGTATGTTGGTCATTACACATGTTGACGATGACGTTGATACTTGATTGCGACTTTTAAAATTAATAATGGATTTATATAATTGATAAATTAAATAATTTCAACATCTCCAAAATTTTTTAGTTACGATAAGTTTAAATTATTAAAAACCTTGTATTCAATTTTCAAGAGTTTTCGGTCTGCCAATTAAATTTGATAGATGTTTAAAAAAAAAAAATTAAAAAAATCGAATATTTGAAATGCCTATAAGTGGCTTAAAAATCAATATAATATTTTAAAAAAAAGGAAATGCCAATCTTAACAGCTGGTAGAAATTTAAAAAATCTGCGACATATACTTTTTGAATTATAACAAATATTTAAAATCATTTGAGAATAAATTGCTATTTTATGCAATTACGTAAATATTTGAGTTTCAAACCGTCATAAAATGTTTTCTTCTAAGTCTGGTAGAAATTTTTTTAAAGATTTTTAAAGAATAGCTTAGAGATAACATAGTGTTAAAATTTCGAACTTTAAGTATGAACAGAAAAAATTTTATGAATTTTTATCTACAAAATACACATTTTATACAAATTTGAGCATTATGGGCTTATAAAAAAAATTTGAGTGAACCGATCACCGATATTTTTTAGTTACGATAAGTTTAACTTATTCTAAACCTTGTATTACATTTTCAAGAGTTTTCGGTCAATCAATTAAAATTGATAGATGTTTAAAAAAATAATTTACGAATATCGACCATGAATAGAAAACGCCAATATAAATATTTGGTGAATATTTCAAGATGTTGCGATTTTTGGTTTTTCAGTTAGAGCATTTTAAAAAAATTTAATTTGTAAAAACGTGATTTTGCATAAAATTTCCCGTTTTTTCGTAATTTTTTTATCGTTTTTTTCGATTTTTTTAAAAAGTATTGAAAAAGTTGGATTACTGATTTGCCAAAGTACCATCTACATTTACTTTCCTTTCGGAAAAGTTGCTGTTTAATCAAATCGAAGCATTTTTACCAAAAAAGGTGTTACAGACACAATAATAAAAAAATTAAAAATTAAAAAAAAAGCATACATCATTGTAAAACCAATAGATTCCATCACTCCGTTTAGAATCTAAAAAAATTTTAACACCAGTTAATATTTAATTAAATAAAATTAAAAATTTTTGTACTTCATAATCATTAAAACAATAATTTTAAATAATTAAAAATCAAACAGATCTTTGTAGGATAAATCAGCTAATATATAAATAAATAATTATGATAATTGTTTTTAAGTTGTACTTGTTCTAAATTTAAAAATGAATTTGAAATAATAGCGAATCTAAATTTATATTCAATAATCGGGTGAGATAAATAGGTGATTGTTGTGCTGGTATTGTAAACAAGAAACAATTGTACAACATTGTTCTTGAAAAAAACTATTCCGAGTAAGAAAGATTGAGTGGATCAGTTTGTACTTCTAATTATAGTTGATTTATTAGTAGAAGAATCATATTTCTTAATAATGTTGATTGAACGTTTAATATTTTAACTTTTACAAAAATAAAAGTATTTCAAATTTGGTAAAATCGAATATGATTATGGTTATACCTATAAACAACACAAACTTAATTAATATATTTCGAGACTTAAAAATGAAATTTACCAAATAACTTATGTATTTTAATCATAGACTTTATATTCTAAGGTATAAAGTCTATGATTTTAATCTAAATTCATTTAAATAACCGATTTCGTCAACATTTTATTTTATAAAGCTAATGTAGGTATAATTTTTGCAAATTTCCAGTATTTTTTTTTTTTTTTGTTATACACAAAATGTATTTAAAAATCTTGTACATCATTATAAAATAAAAACAATTTTAAAATTTTTGAATTGAACAATAAAAATTTAGCACGTTTCATGATTTTTATATTTTTTACCATATTAACTTCTAACGGTCACACATTAATTTTTAAATATAACTCGATTTAGTTTTCCTCAATCAAAAGTAGATATGTATCTTTGCATTTAATTTTTATAACCAAAATTAATTTATCGATATTTTAGAAATCAATCTGTAAAAACATGACATTTTAAATTTTATAGTAAAAATATACTTTGAACAGTTATCGTATTTTTGTAACTTTTTGTTAATATTTTATAAATATTAAGAAAACTGTTGGAAAATTCGTGAAATGACCTCAAATTATCAAATCGGCAATATTTTTTATCAAACTATTACATTCCTCTTTTCACTCAGAATCTAAAATACTAGAAACAAATATTTATTTATTTATTTTTTTTTATTTATTAAGAATATAATGTCTCCACATATTGCATGCTATTACAAGTCAGTTTAAAAATTATTAATTACAAGGTTCTATTACTAGTTATAATTATTTTAAGATATTGTGAATATTTTGATAAATGTATATATTTATTTATAAATTATATTAAAAATTATAGTAAAATTATTTATTACTTTTACCCTAGATTATATTATTTTTTGTTGGTAATGAAGACTTAATTAACATAACTATAATGTTATAAAAATTATTTACCATCCGTATATACTACTGTATTTTTTTTTATTATTTTTATTTAATTTGACAGATAAATTATATAATTACAATTTTTATATTATCTTCATTT
The DNA here is from genome assembly GCA_034509805.1 of Sipha maydis. Taxonomy (NCBI): domain Eukaryota; kingdom Metazoa; phylum Arthropoda; class Insecta; order Hemiptera; family Aphididae; genus Sipha; species Sipha maydis. The sequence goes on from JASXSY010000502.1 coordinate 29,062, forward strand.
TTAATATTTGTTTTTGAGCTAACTCTAACCACATTTTTAATAAAATTGTTCTTAAATATATATCTTGATAGATATATTATTATTCAAAGTTTATATTAATATACTTGAATATTTTTGAAGTATATAATATTAAACTTCAAGATTTTAATATTTTGAAGTATAATAAATAAAATATATGAATTTTTATAAAGTGAGTTAATTTCAGACATTTGAATTGTAATATGTTCAATAAAATATTTATACGATAGTATTCGACATTTAAAATGTATTTCTAATCATTTTTCTCTCTGTACATATTTATATGTGTAAATACATGTGTTTAGGTCCATTAATATTTTTGATTACTTGTGAGAAATATTTCGTATAATATCGACACGTTTCACACTTTAAAGTGAATTGAGATAATGAAAACTCATAATATGATCTCTAAAAAAGGACGAAGTCTCCGATGGGAGAAAGGATAGCAATAAAATTTAAGACTGGATAGACGGAGCGTGGACGAAGGATGGCGAAAATAAGAACCAGGGAAAATAGTTTTCCTACCTCATTCATGGAAATGCAGAAATTGAAAAGAATAATGGAATTCATGACGATGCCTAAACCCAAAGTGAATTCCTGGTAGGTCACCAGTTCATTTGTAAAGAATTTAAACGACGTTATATGATAATGGCGTACTCTACAATTTAATTGAAGACCAAGAATTTCACTATTTACAGGTACATCAATAATAATAATGACCTTATCGATACATTTGATCAATTTACAATATACTATCTGCAAAATCACCGCAAACTACATATAGTACCTACACTGATTTCGTATCAATGTAATACAAAAATGGTTGTAATAATATCACATTTTCAGATAAAATTACAATCGTTTCTACGTACGAATATATAGGAATTTGTTTGGTTTTAATCCATTTCGCAATAGATATAACATGATTTATTGTTGCGTTCGACATTTATATTATTTATATACGAGTAAACAGGTCAATTTAAGAATGAAATTCCTCTGCAAGGGAATAGAGAAAAATGTTATTTTAACAATAAGGATACGTGGTGTGTCTAATATGTACAGTTACGCACTATTTTCTGTCAACCATGATTGTATACGGGCACCGAGTAGAATAAATTAATTGGATTGCCCTAGTTATTTAAAACTCATACTGTAACTTTATCCGGGAAGCCTCTTTTTCACATTCGGGTATTTTAAATACTTTAACGACAATATTTTGTACAGGTGAATAAATAATAAAGAACATTCGGATGATATCAGGAGCAAACAGTACAATATTAATATATAAGTGCATCATGTTTTTAATGTTATTTAAAAATGCAATAAAAATTTAAAATGAAAGCATGTTGTTATATAATCATGTGCACAGCAAAGGTTTTTTTTAAAAAAATAAAATAATAATTTTTTAAGGAAAATACAGACTTCAATGTATCACCGAAGAAACTCTGTGTACACATACAAATATAAGAATACGTAGGTACTTTAAATAATCTTGATAACATTTCGAAGTATTATAAATAAATAAATAAAATATATTGATGTGACAATTTTATATGTATTAACCATGTCGTGAAAATAGAAAATTGAGATAATTTTCTGAAAATATAATGCTATTTCTAATTTCACGTAGGTAGATATTTTAAACGTGTACAGAGAAAATAATTATTAAACCTATCCATTTAATGTACTACAAAAATCATAAAAAAAATTTGGAGAATCATATAAGCTCTATGTATTTTATTATTGTTTATATATTAGAATTCTGTTGTTAATAATAATCATAAAAATGTATTCAGTAATAATATAATGTCGAATATGATTTAAAAAGCAAATTTTTTCTTATTCATTAACAATATCTATTATTTATTTATAAATTACACTGATATTTATCCTATTAAATAATAAAACCTTGGTATACAAAATCTGTCCAAACCCATATTGACCAACGATATCTAACTCTAAAACTCAGCCATATCAACCAACTTAAATCGCATTCAAAGTTGTCAGTTCAATTGTTTTCGCTAAATCTTCAAACTCCATTATTTGTCTCCGATCAATCACTCTAACAAATCTCAACCATAAAATTCACTAAAACTTCCTAAAATTCACTAAAACTTCCTAAAAAAAAAAATTCCACTAATCCATTAAAATCTACTTACTACGATGCCGTGATGCCGTTTATAACGATATTCTAGATAAAACAATTCCAAGCCATGTACTTGATTGGTTTTATATCTCACGTAGATAATGTTTTCGTCATTCGGATACAAAGAATTTCGGATATAACGACCTGATTCTTTAGATCCCTTGAAGATCATTTTAAGCGGATTTTACTGTAGGTATCTATGAAACCATTCACACGGTCTCATAACTGAGCTATTGATTCCAATCAGTGATCCAGGAATATTTTTTAAATTCAAGTGATGTCATGACCTTCTAGTTATTTAATTTCTAAAATGCATTAACATGTTTTGATATAATAGTTGTAATTATTTTATATCTATATTTGGTAAATATTAATTAAAAATTAGTAGTTATAATTTAGTACTAATTTCACAATAAAAATGTAAACAAATCGAACAAATTTAAAATTAAACCAAATTAATATATTGTTATACTGCAGCTTTTACGATTTCTCAAGCATTATTTAATTTAATTATTATTTGATAAAACGGATTCATAATTAAATTAAATTTAGTGAATATACAATTAGTATATTATAGAGATTATTTTTATAAATATATTTGATACCCGTTTAACAATAAAAAATTATATTTCACTAGGTTTGACAGCAAGTTAATAAAAAATTTGTACTTACTAAAAAATAATGGTTTTGAATAGGTTCAATATAATTTTTATACATACTGTGCTAAGCATTGAAAACTGTTTTATACGTGTAAATATGTAATTAAAGTGTATTATATACTATATAGAAATCAAATATTACTATAAAATGTAATAATTTATTTTCTATTCAATCGATTTCACTGGAAATGTAGTATTTTAAATGTGGTGTAATGTACAGTAGTAAAATATGGTATTATGATCACATAACACCAGAATGATTATAGTGGAAGCCAAAAGAAAAAGTCCATTAAAACGAAAAAAAAAGTCACTGATATCTATCGCACCTCCGAGAAAATAAATCACAAAGTGCATCAATTATCCGTAATAAATTTAATTATATTATGTAATATTAGGTAAAATTGATCTTTAAATCACAATAATAATAAATATATACGTTAAGACCCAATTGTTAATACAAACGGGTACACAAATTATTTGATATTTCTTTGTACTCCTCAAATTACGAGTCATAAAATTATGCATTTAATTAATACAGTAAATGATTTTCTCAGGGTAACTATATACTTAATACTATGCAATATTACATAACTATAAAATAAAAATAAATTTAATGTAAAAAGAAACGAAATGGTTAGGGCTGTGCAAAATTTATTTATTAATTTAGGAATTGTTTTATGTACTTGTAGTAAATTGTAATTGTAAAATGATACATAATATCGTAGTTTTAAAATATCAATAACATGAAGCATAGATAGTATTGCATATATCGATTTCTTTAAATTTTAAAGGTAGATAAAATACGCGTAATATTAGGTAATTATATTTTTTGGGTGAACTGTAAAGTTGTAAATGTAAAGTCTTATAACTGTGAAAATGTAAATTTTAACATGCATATTAATATAGTTTCAAAATAATTCGAGAAAATAAGTACGTATTTTGTTTAACATTAAAATCCTAACTCTTGTATCATTTTATAGTACACCAAACACAAGACTGTTTCGATCATTATCGAGTTTAATATTTTCAACTTACGTACAATGGGTTAAAGATTATCACGGTTTAACTCAAATAATATTGTTAAATCGAAACTGGTATTTCACAGAATAGTGAATTTAATTCCTACTGTAGACATTTGCACAGTGACATGCGCTTAAACTTAATCGTTCATCCCGTATTACGCTGCAGCGTCTTAGCAATGGATTGCTAGTTAGTTGGTCAGATGTTATTATGTAGATTATAAATTGGTACGTTATTTTTTCGTTGGCCGTGGCCATTCCTTTTTGAATTTTGTGACGGATCGAAGTTGGTAAGAATGGTTATTGATAAACTCGCGTTTCGGTATACGACTAGAGAAAATTAATCAAAAGTGCTAACCCGGTGACGATGTTGATGATTTAATTGGTATAGAGTTGTTGTTCAATAGTTGAAGAGGTCGAAATGTGTTATGAACCCAAGGTTCACGAATCGCTTACTCGGAACTGCGCACGTTTGATTTCATCTATTAGCTGTTGCTGTATTCGGTTCGGTAGTCACTGCCGTTCGCCACATAGACTAATGACAATCCTCGTTTGGCTTTGATAGTACGCGTATGAGAAACACTACGTTCTACACACGTTACGTAATATGGAATTAGCATATCATTTCAGATTTGACGTACGGTATGAGCGTTTTCAATAACAATTGTTTATATTTATGTTAACACTTTTTTGAAAAAGTAAAACTTAGGTAACAAGGTCGTATTCTGAAATGTCATACTTATCGTCCAAAAACGGGGTTTTCGTATTGCACGTTCTTACTGCGGGATTTCAAAAACATTTTTGACTTGTATTATAAATGCTATTTAAATTTCGATTCACGACGAAACATAATATTCCTATTACTTATATAAATGATGTCCAATAATACTCGACGTAATAATATCTGAGTTTAAAATATTTTAATCCATGGTACTGATTTACCTTGAAACTTGTGTTACAATTATAGAAAACGAAGAAAAATATTTTCAACTGAAATGGGTAGGATATTCTCTTTTAGTCAGATAAAACTAAAGGTAAATATTATTCTTTAGAGTTTTGAGTTCATAAAAAGTCCTTTATATTAATTATTCTATAGAAAAATAACAGTGATTGGTATTAAATGTTGTGCTTTCAGAGACGGTTTTAAACTAAATTATAAACTGTACAACATTAGAGTAGTTGCCTTTTTGTTCTCATAATCAATCAGCAATATTGAATTGAGTATTAAAATTTGATTTTAAAATTTCTTGTTATTTTATCAGATTACTTTTTTATTTATATGATCACGAATATAAAATAATTTTAATATCATATAATACCATACATATTATTTGCCCTATATTATAGTCTAAGATGAACATTCCACTATTCCGTAAACATCATACAAAACGTGTTCTTTAAATAAAAAAAAAACCTCGTTTATGATAAAAATTCGTTATTTTAATTCTGAATGATTTGCTCATATTGTTATCTGTTGAAAAATAATGGAATCGGTTTTAATTTTGAAATGCTACAAATTGATATCCGGATCCAATTGGACACCAATCTAGAAGTTCAGTTATGCAGGTTTTATATTGATATTAAACGTTTAAACAAGATGTATATCATAATAACAGAACTCTTTTAATATCGGTTACATAAAGAAATTTTCAGATTGTTAGGAATCCTAATAGCGTTTTGACCGCATTGATCATAACAATCAATAAAGGCAATCCGCATGGTTGGAACGAAACCACGATTTTTTCTATACTTTGAGACTTTGAAATTAACTCTAATTAATTAATCTAATAAATTGAAAACTTATTTTCAATTACTTATAGTTTTGATATTATTCAAATCATAATAATATGTACAATTTTGCTCTAAAATTTTGTTTCCACCAATCTATATATTAAATTAATTAATGTATCTTTGTTTTAGTGTACTATATTATAATGAAATTCTATGTGATCTTATGAATATTATTCAAATAATGTAGGAAAATCTAAGATTTAATATTATAAATGTAATTGTACATTAAATAATTTCGTGCTTCCTTCTAAAAGTTCACTAAATAACTATTAAATTCGAAAATACTGGTTCAATTAACTGTTGTACACCTATGCTGTCGCAGACATATATTTTATTAAATATAATATTATGTGTTGGCTATACATTGCAATTTCTTATCAGTAGTTTGAAATTTTGGTTTTGGGTCAATTTCAGAGTTTACGGTTGTTTTCATATAAAATTTCTGTATCTATTTAATGTAAATCTGTATAAATTAATTTAAAAAAGAACCGGATGGGCCTCGTTTTGCTGTACAGTTGGGGGTGGAGTGAACCTCGTTTATAGGATAAGGATGGGTTGGCAGTTGCATACAGCAACATAGTTTGTCAGTCTAGAATATTATACAATATATTATAGTTTACATGTAATTTTATGTCAATATTCGCTGTTCAAACGCTTATAAAAAAAATTGTGCTTATGGATTTTAATAATTTTTGAATGACATTAAGTACTACTTCTGTGGAATCTTCTATTACATTTTCAAGTATTTTGTAGAAGCCAAATTTTATTTATTACCGATTATAAAAATAAAATGTAAAAAAATCGAATATTTTAAATGCTTATAAGTGGCTTAAAAACCAATATAATATTTTGTAAAAAATATGACATAAAGGAAATACCAATCTTAACAACTGGTAGAAATTTCAAAAATCTGCGACTTATACTTTTTAAATTATAAAAAATATTTAAAATCGTTTGAGAATAAATCGCTGTTTTATGCAATTTCGTAAATATTTCAATTTCAAACAGTCATAAAATTTTTTCCTCTTAGTACGGTATACATTTTTTAAAAGATTGTCTATAAATAGCTCAATAAAAGTCAAAATACTTTGGGTGTATAGAGAACACTAATCTTAACATTTGGTGAACATTTCAAGTATTTATATCGATTAGTTTTTGAGTTATAGCAAAATAAAAAATTTGATTTTGTCGAAAACTGGTTTTGCGTAAAAACTCCCGTTTTCCCCTTATTTTTGTAGGGTTCTTACCGTCGAATTTAAAAAATATTAAAAATTTTTTACTTTTGACCCCTAAAAGTATCAACTAGATTCACTTTCCTTTCAGAAAAGTTGCTACATAAGCAAATCGAAGCATTTTTACTGCCAAAAAAGATATCGTCAGACACAAAAATAAAATAAAAAAAATAAAAATTAAAAAATAAAAATAAAAAAATAAAAAAAAAACACACATCATTGTAAAACCAATAGATTCCATCACTCCGTTCAGAATCTAAAATATAATTTCAAAAACGATTAAATTATAGTAATTAAATTATCACATTGAATTCTTTATTGAAATTTTTTATCAAATAATTTTCTCAATTTAGTCAGTGCCAAACGACCACTAATTAATTTAAACCATTTATTCAATCATTAAAATTAGGGTTAAAAATTTGATGCAAATGCATCTTTATTCTGGTGTTCCAATTCGTAGGTCCGTAAGCAAAAAATATGTATCAAGTAATAAAGATTAACATAATTTAGATTTTATTTTGCATTTTTGACAAATTTTACATTAAATACATTTTTGAGACGTATTTTCATGTTTTTGAGACTTTTCTAATTTTTTAGAGCATTTTAGATTCTGAACGGAGTGATAGAACCTATTGGTTTTACAATTATGTGTGTTTTTTTTTTATTTTTTTATTTTTATTTTTTTTTTTTTTTTGTGTCTGACGACACCTTTTTTGGCAGTAAAAATGCTTCGATTTGCTTATGTAGCAACTTTTCTGAAAGGAAAGTAAATTCAGATGGTACTTTGGCTAGTCTAAAATCCAACTTTTCAATACTTTTTAAAAAAATCGAAAAAAACAATAAAAAAATTACGAAAAAACGGGAAATTTTACACAAAATCACGTTTTTACAAATTACATTTTTTTTAAAATGCTCTAAATGAAAAACCAAATATCGCAACATCTTGAAATATTCACCAAATATTTATATTGGCGTTTTCTATTCATGGTTAAGTTTTCAAAGTATTTTGACATATTTTGACATATTTATAGACAATTTAAATTTTCGATTTTTGTAAATTTTTTTTTACATTTTATTTTTATTATCAGTGATAAAAAAAATTTGGCTCATACAAAATATTTGAAAATTTAATAGAAGATTTCACAGAAGTAGTTCTTATTGTCATTCAAAAATTATTAAAATCCATATGCACAATTTTTTTTATAAGCATTTGAACAGCGAATATTGACATGTAAAATATAATATAATTTTTAATATTCTAGACTGACAAACTATGTCGCTGTATGCAACTGCCAACCCATCCTAATTGAAAAATATATTTATCGTTTCAAAATAAAATATACTTTTTACAATATTTATAAATAACAATTTATTATATCCTAGACAAACATATTAACTCCGTTCAGAATCGTTATTCGTATACAATGATATTTATCATTGCATTCAAATTTAACAAATCCATTGTAATAATGACCTATCCTATTAACGAGGTGCACTCCACCCCTAACTGTACGGCAGAGCGAGGCGCATCCGGTTCTTTTATTAGAATGTACCTATAAATTTATAAATATAAAGGTATTTAAACACGCGTTTCAGCGTTTGTTCGCTCAAAACTTACACGTATTGTATGTAATCTACGAAATTGATAAACTAAAAAATACGAACATATCGGCATGCGAGTATATATTCCTATATAATAAAAAATTTAACAATTTTAAAACTGTCGAACGATATTTTTCTATTTATGAAAGTTCATTGACGATCATTGTAGGTTATCATTGACGATCATTATAAAATAAATTAAATTTAAATTAAATTAAATAAAATGTAAATATTAAACAAAAAAATACCTATTTTATTATAATTATGCTAAAAAAAAAAAAAAATACAATTAAATATGTTAGGTAACATTATATTTATAATTTCATTTTTAAACTGTATTTAAATATCTATCACATTTTTATAGTGTATTTTTTATGATTTTTAATGGATTTTTGCATTCTTTGTTATATTTTTAGATCAAAATTATGTCAGTTCTAAATTTAAGTATGTACTCAATGTTTTAACAGTAATTCAATTTTAACGTACCCAATAAAATTTAATCATTATATGCAAATTAGTGGAGTTATCATAATTTATTTATTTTCGAAAATTTCGTTATAATATTATATGACGATTATCAAAGTCTTTGGATAAGTGGTCGACGCACGATATAAACAAAATGTGATAGTACATTTTCCTTTGGTTTATAATTGGTCGAATCTGTAATAAAAATATTTTCTTTATCCTCTAGGGTTAATTTAAGAAAAAAATACAAATACAAATTTTACGTTTGAACGAAACAAATAATTTTTATTTAACATCACAAATTATTAATAAAAACAATAAAATAAAAACGAAAGTCATTTTATAAAACCAATATATAGATGTAATAATAAATTCAATCGCATATTAGTAAATGTCGATATCAGTAAGTTAAATGTATCAAAATAATATATTGGTAAGTAATGTTAAAATAAAATATAATTGAAAAATAAATATATGTTACTTTAAAGAATCTTGCAATGTTATGTGATCAATAATTTTCATTCGATTTCGTGTGTATAATAAATAATACTTTTAAGAATATAATATCATCTAGAGAATATTTCGTCACAAGAACATAACAAACTCAATTCATTTTTTATTTTGACTATTCAGTATAAAACATTTATAAACTATTTGTTATTTATGGGACTTATGCGTTCCTATTTACATTTTTTTTTTTTTTTATAATAACATTCTTGAACTATCAATGATGGTATTTTATTATCCTATCGTGCGATTTTACTACACGTTTAAAATATATTGTGAACATTTGAACATTAACAGTCTAACAACTCTCGTTACGAGTATAAACGCACTGAAAGTAAGATTTCAATGATATCAAAACATTTGATATTAAATTTAATCAGTGTTGAAAATACGCGTGTAAGTTTTATTTTTTTTATTATTCCATTTAATCTACATAGATCGAATATAATAACTATGTAAATATTCGATATTATAATTTCACTATTTTAGTACAAGAAACACGGTGAACTACAATCCGTTGTCAATTGAAAACACCCAACCTGTACATGCACCATATCCCTCGGGTGGTTGTCCCCTATTATATATATATATTATAGTTCTATTACGCTTATCAACTTAGAACAGCGTTCGCTGGCCAATTTGTATCAAGATGAGCTCTTCGGTTATTATTAACAAGTCCGAACAATAAATGATTCTTGGTAAATTACTTAAACGAGGTTAATTTTGCAGTCAACAACGAACCGAAACGATCGTCTTAGTTTTAACCAAAATTTGAAATTATTATAATAGCTTAAATTATTATAAAAATGCACTGTATTAATTAAAGTTACTTTAATCGATCAATTAAGTGTATTTTAGTTATTGTAATATAAAATTAAATGTCAAAGTTCAGTGAAAATATGAAATTATATCAGAGGAAGACTAATAGAAATAGCGATTGGCCTAGAACGAACTATTAGTTTATTATTGGTAATATATTCAATATTCATGTTATAATGGTTTTATTCTACTAAAATGTCTAATATATAAAACGCATAGGTACATAAAATATTATTTTTCCAATAATATTTTACTTTCATCTCCATATTTTACATACCATTCTTTAAATCAGGGGTAGCCAACCCAAATTATCTGTGGGCCACATATAAAATTATACTAGTATTTTATACTAATATTTTAAATATTTGTTATAATTCAAAAAGTATAAGTCGCAGATTTTTGAAATTTCAACCAGTTGTTTAGATTGGTATTTCTTTTATGTAATATTTTTTTCAAAATATTATATTGATTTTTAAGCCACTTATAGGCATTTAAAATATTCGATTTTTTTACATTTTATTTTTATAATCGGTGATAAAAAAAATTTGGCTCCTACAAAATACTTGAAAATTTAATAGATGATTCCACAGAAGTAGTTCTTAATGTCATTCAAAAATTATTAAAATCCATAAGCACAATTTTTTTTTATAAGCGTTTGAACAGCGAATATTGACATAAAATTACATATAATATATATGTATTATTTATAAAATATAATATAATGTATAATATTCTAGACTGACAAAGATATCAGTTTTTTTTAAAATGCTCTAACTCAAAAATGAAAAACTGCAACAACTTGAAATATTCACCAAATCTTTATATTGATGTTTTCTATACATGGTTAAGTTTTCAATGTATTTTGACATATTTTGACTTATTTATAGACAATTTTTCTAAATTTTTCGTTTCAAAATAAAATATACTTATTACAATATTTATAAATAACAATGTATTATATTCTAGACTAACATTTCATCTCCGTTCAGAATCGTTTTTCGTATACAATGATACCTATCATTGAATTCAAATTTAACAAATCCATTATAATGACCTATCCTATGAAGAGTCGCACTCCACCCCCAAGTGTACAGCAGAGCGAGGCCCATCCGGTTCTTTTTTATATTAGAATTATTACTTTTGTTACAATTACGTTGACATTAATATGGATACCGCGTTGTGTAGGCATTCCAGAATATTCTATTATCACAAAAATAAATTTTTTTTTAAATATTTGATAAATCTTGTGGGCCGCGGGTTGGCCATCCCTGCTCTAAATTGTAATTTCTCCTAGAACATCAGTTCCAATCAAAAAGCTTCAATATTTAATAACAATAATAATATATATGTGTGTTTGTGTGTGTTTGTGTGTGTGTGTATGTGTGTATAATATAATATATAATGTATAATATTATCAAATGTTGTCTAGAATTGTTATATCTTCATCTGAGTTTCAATTAAATCTTCAAAAATGTTGTTACTATCATCGTAATCTACCGGGGTTTGAAGATATCAACGAAACGGCCTCAAATTCTTCAAAAGATATCATTCTAAAATTTAATTGCATTACAATCTACTTACCATCTATTAAGCCACAAAAATTCAACAATAAGATCCTACCAGATTCCAAAATGGAACTGGTCCATGGGCATTCTATAAACCAAACTACATCAAGAAACATCTTGGTTTTTCAACTGTGAAACTTCTTAGTCAAGCCGTTAATCTAGTCACACATATCTTAATATAAAATCAATTTATTATAACATATTCATAATGGTTTTAAATGTAAATAAAGTAAATTGTTGATAAAAATAGTTATAAATAGAATGCAAATTTTTCACTTTTGTATTAATAGCGTGATATTTTTTTGAATTACACACAATACATTCCAAATTTTTCAAGCAGAATCTTTTTCTTTCTTTCGTTGTCTATTTCTTTCTCTCTTAACATTAGCAAAATATAAGTACCTGATGCTCTTGAAATTTAATAGCTATTCACATACGTATACGAGTATAATATTATGTAGTCATAAGCCATATTATTTTTGGCGTAATCATAATATGTGGTATAATTTCTTTTTATTAAACTTTTTTATGAGAATACCCTGTTATATAACTAACTTAAATATTGTTTTATATTACATGAGAATTATATTATGAGACGTATTATAAACAAATTCAGCAGCTATAAATCCAATGATTTTAAAGTCAAAAAAATGCATTATTATACTCTAATATTTGACTCTATACGGGTTGTATTTCAATGATTTGTGTATTGATACATTAAAATATACAGTATATTTCATCAAATTAATATGAAATTAAATAAACTAAATTCAAAATAACCTATATTACTTTAGTTGAAACTAAAAGACTTCTTTCGTGAGTGGAAAGCCAAAATTTATTTTTAATTATATAAAAAAATATTTTGGAGACAAAAATAATAAAATAATAGCGTATTTAATCAAAAGTTTAAAAAATATAAATAATTTAAAAAATAATTCATGTTATTGAATTATTTTTTTTTTTTTTTACTTCATTTTTTATTGAAAAAATATAATCAATAAAATTGAGGGCTTAATAGACCAAAAATAGAATAGACCAAGATAGTCTAGAATAGACCAAAAATACCAATGGCAATTAAATTCAAGATTATTAAAATGTTAATCGTATTAGTCTGAAAAGATTTATTCAAATATATTTAATTGTTTTGTTCATCTATATCAAGTCATATGGTATCTAATAGTTTCCTATTAATCACTTACAAGGATAGGATTTAAACGGTCTTTTAAATTCAATATTGTATTGAAACTAAACAGACACAGTAGTGATGAATAGTGTCAGTGGTATATGTAGGATACGTATTTAGAAAATATATTAAGGATCTCGTAATGCCCGTAAAGTAGGGTATCGAGATTAAAACGAATATTATAATTACTGTAATCATTGGACATGTTTACTAAAAGTATTTTTGATATAAATTCGTAATTTATTAACTTATTTCGCTCATAAAATGTCTTCATCAAAAATAAATATATATATAATGGTAAATTAATTTGATACACTATTAATTATTCGTAAATACGTTTAAAAAAATCGGAAAACAACTATTCTAAAATTTACGGCTCGGGATGATGTTTCAATTTCATAACATATGAAATAATATGGATAAAAAAAAGATAACCCTATAATATGAGACTTTTGGTGCAGATTAACAACCCTAAGAGTTTACCGCGAAAAAAAAGATTCTTTACCCAAAATCTTAAGAAAAAAAAAAAAAAAAGCATCGTGTGCATACTATATGATATGCTAATGAACACTATAAGCGTAGTATTAACGTGTATTTGAAATAATCCTCGAGCAAGTCACCTTCAGCAATTTTCTAAATGTTTGATTTATAATATAAAAAAGATAATATAAATTGAAACGGGATGGATCGAATAAACTAATCGAAAGTGTGTTACACGCAAAACCGCTAGCGACAAGTTACAAACATAAATTACTAATATTATTTATGTCCAGCTTAATTCGTACGGCACTACAAAATCTCTTTGGCCTCTACTTAGCTACTATATCATACGCATGTAATATCAACGAAATCCGTGATAAATAAAATACCATTGTAAAATTTACCATTGCGGAGGGGACAATCTGTAATGGCAAATAAGCTGAATACAAAATTATGTTTTCTTGTCCATAAAATGTAATCTATCGCTATGTACAGTTGACCATATTTAAATGTATGAATAATATTGCGTTAACAGTTATTTGCCCAAATATTTACTTTAGATTGCCTAAAATACACAGTATCATTTAATTACAATGCTCCAATATTACACAAATGGTATTTAAAGAAAAAACACTTACAAAAAAAAAACATAAATATGTAGAGTAATTTAATCATAATTTTATGAGGCTTTATGTAGTCCAAATAAAACTCACACAATTTTTTTCGTTTTTTAACGTATCAATGTAAAGTTAAAAAAAAGAAAAAAATTAAAGAAAATGAATAATATTTACATTATTTTATACTCATTAGTTTTTACTTGATATATATATATAAAGCTATAGGGCCAAATAAGAAAATGGGATATAAGAATTTTTATTAAAAATAAGAAGTTTAAAAACGCGTGCATTTTTCTTTCATTCTAAGAAAACAAGCACAAAATTTTTATTTACTATAAGTACCACTTGCGATTTATGAATCTATGATTTGTTAGATTAGCTTGGTTTTCAACTTTTATTTGTCTATGAATCTATGAAGATGAAATTATGAAAAAACATAAAATACAAAATAAATATATACCAGTATGCTTTTCGACTGATATATAAATGTATACATACCATAAGCTATAACTGAAAATTTATTATTTATAAAACACATAAAATTATGTTTACCACAACTAAAACAAGTACTTTAAAAGCTCACATTCACTATCGCTCACACAAAAAAAATCTAATTACCTAATTACCAAGTGTAAGTTAGAGTGTATTATATGCGAACAAATAATTAAAAACATAAATGAACGAACATCATACTTGGATTTTATTTGAGAAATGGTATCAAAATTAATTATTTTTAATCGTATAAGTTTCGCCAATTTTATTAGTTTTCGTTGAAATTTAATGATTGGACTAAGTTAGGTGGAAGTACATACTGTAGTAAACTTAAGCATTTTTATAAGAGTTTGAACATCTGATTTTACGGAGGAACTTATATTTTCTACGTATGAAAATATATATTCGATGTGTGGATAATAATTTCTGGCGGATGATTTTTTTTTTTTTGTATGAGATAAAACCTGTAAACTTTTTACCACACTTAAACTACATAATACAATTGTATGAAACCTCACATTTTATTACGTAAGATATAATTTAAATTAAAATCAAAACTGTGTAATTATTTTAATATAAATATTTATATAGTGCTCTTACATTTAATTAATAATTAGCCATGTGCATATAATGTATAGAGATAATTACATATAACCGTCATGGTTTAAACTATCAATGATAAATGCTACAATAAATGTTTGTAGAGCTATGATCTGTGATATCGACTAAGTTAATATAACCGCCATGATGGTATAATTGTCTTTACATGTAAACATTAATTTCAAACCGATTTTGAGTCTTGCAGTTATTTGAAAATATAAATATATATATAACGATTTTTAGTCTGATTTTAGTAAATTTCTATTAACACTGAAAAAATTGTTATGAATTTAACGTAAATAATTGTATTAATTGATTATTAAATTTTTCTTATTCTATGAAGTAAAATTATTAAAATGTTATAGTACAACATTTTGTTTACCAAATTCGTTTAATTTTTAGCGGATCTAAACTATGTACATCGATCGTATTACTAGAAAATTATACTACCTGACAATATTTCTGTATACATTATAACTCCAGCATTTACGTTGAGCAATTTATTTCTTATTTTTTAGGGAAAAAGTGAAAGAAAATGAACAATTATTATTTTTTATCCGTTTCAAAGGATTATTACAAAAGTTATTAACATTATAATTGTATCAGTGAGTAAAAAATGATTAACTTTTTAAACGCCAATCCTTTAGAAAATAAATGATGTTTATTTTTTTTTTTACCTCTAGGTACCAGTGTAAAAATGTAATATTATTTCGAAAACGATGACCCGTTAAAATAAAAATGTCAAAGAATAAAAACAAAACCACCACATATAAAAATAATTACAATAATACATAATATGGTATATTATACATTTTTATTGGTAAACCGTTATTATAACTATTGTAACTCTATCGTCGGAAAACGAATGACAGTTTTTAACTGACCGTTAAAATATTAACAGAACTTTCTGTCATGGAGCAGCTGTAATAACTTCGAGGGTAATATGGTTGACAAATAACTATATCCTATAAAATATAATTGCCGTTGTCGCATCGGTTATCATTTTAATAAAAAAAGTTTATCATGCGTTATTATTTCATTTCTTCTTCGAGACTAAATCGTTTTGCGGAACATTAAAAAAAGTAAAGCCTTAGAAACCGCAAGTTGTCGACCACCATCATATAACATAGATTATGTAACAAGAGTATTTTGTGTCAAATAAGTTTTCGGCTTTGTTAGTGTTCGTATGCGATGTCTCTATCATCATTTCGGAAATTGAGTAAAGACGGAGCAGGTTATAACATCTTCTACTTTCCATTTGCTTTGATGACATGGTGGGATTTTGTTGGTACATTTAAAAAAAAAAAAAAAAGAAAAAAAATCGTCAAAAAACTTTAAGCACACTGGTCTCAGAGTCACGAATTTCATCGTTCGAGCATAAGCTTGTATAAGCATTGTTCCACACTATATCATGTGCAATATATAATGTCGAATCGTGGCTGAACCCACTACACCAAAAGTCCGATCATCACCAATTAAATAGGAAATAATTGTATTTAAGTATATATATATATTTATTTTCAAACCTTTTGTACATACATCCATTCCCAGTTGGTTTTCCCGATACTCACCCTGTGTCAGTGGTGTTAATATAATATCTTAAATTGTAGTTGTAATGATATTGGCCGAAGAAACATACCGGATATAATGACTCAGAACTAATGCCTCTATCGAAATTCTTCACGATCACATCAATTTTAACAACGTTCACCATTACAAATAATGAACAAATTTACGTTATGACGTTTACATTCTTAAAATAAGGTAGGTTGAACATTTTATGATCACATTTTTGTAACAGAATTAAGGCATTTAAAATGTATGAAAATTGAAAATTACAATTGTCCATTAAGAGCATGAACATAACTAAAATATTTAAAAAGTATGGAATATTTTTAGATAAATAAATTACCAAATAATAACTAATAATATATAAATAAATAATAAACATAATTTAATGGAAATTCGTTGAAATATCTGATTTTGTCAATATTTCAAATTGTAATACCTACATAATTTTTAACAACTTAGTAATATAAGCTTTTTTTGGATACAAAAAAAAATCTTATAAAAGTCTTGTATCCAATTTTCAAGTTTTAAGTATAAAAATAAAAAAAACTATACATTTTTTATTACAAAAATATAGTGGATTTTCACATATTTTCAAATATACATATTTTTATGATCCATAGATGAGAACTTTGTACGACATTTAAAAAAAAAAAAATTTGCATTTTAAAAATTTTCAATTTTTAGTAAATAGCTTCAAAATAATTTTTTAAAAAATACACCATTTATAATAAGCCATAATATAACCATTCAATGGAAATGTCATGTTTTTAAAACTGATAAAAAATACTATAAATATTGCTAAATATAAATGATTAATAAAAACCATAAATATTTTGTTAGTTTTTTTTTTTGCAATTATTAAAAAAATGTATTGGAAAATAATAGAAAAAACATTGTATTTTAAATTTTTACTACGTATGTTATAATATCTGAAATAATTTGAATTATATAAATACGCATGTGACATATATACATAAAATATGTACAGATATGATGTTTTTACTTCGTAGGGTTATTATCATTATGGTTTTTATTACCATTAGTTAATATATTATAATTCTTATATACTCATTTCTATGAGACACATAAAAATTATTAAAAATCATTTCTTCTATATTACCTCTAATTAAATATATTATTTAATTCTGTTTTAAAAGGTTTTATAAATAGATCATAAATTGTTCAAATATTATATTGTGTGTAATTTTATAATAATTTCCTATTATTATTTTTGCATAAAATTATTTTTAAATTTACTTAAGCGAATAAAATCTTAAGTTTTGTATTCAAGTATAAAAAAATTTAATTTTGATATTATTTATGATGATGGATTTCCACTCATCAATAGCTAATGTTCTTTTGAAGTAGTGTTTTCGTTCAACAGTATTTCGCATAATATATTCGATAACAATCAACTTGCACACGTGGTACATTTTTAACATAATATTATTATAATAATCAGATATTTTAAATCGTGTGAAAATATATTATTTATCACGTAAAAGTATTCGTTAAGTAATCCTAAATGCTGATATAATAACAATACAGTTTTTATGATATTATGTTCGTGATAAATAATAAACAATTTATCGTTGTACTGGACACAGTTTTTCAGGTATTTATTTTCAAGAATAGTTTAATATCTCGATTCATCTAAATTTTTTTTTTTTTTTGGCCATACTTTATTTCAAGTAAAGAATTGAGACTTTTTACTGAATTGACTGAATTGTTATTTGAATAATTTTTAAAGCATCTTTAAAATCAACAAACATTGTATACGTTTTTAATAACATGGATTGTTCCAACCGAAATATTTGCTCATAGATCAAAAATATTTTTGACATAATAATTATATATAATGAGTGCGAATACACTTGCACGATACGAATTAGTTTTATTTTCAAATCAAACCGAATGCTATTGTTTTCAGACTTGCTCCAGTTATATATAGAAGCTATTCATTTATTATGTATACAGTTATTACAAGTGACTCGGGTTAGCGTATGATTAAAAACTACAAATTATTATATTAATGTACACAACGTAAAATGTTTTTAGATATTTTCCGCAAGATAATGAAGTTTTTACTACTTAGTCACAAAAATCGAGTATACATAATGTATAACCTGAAATATTCAGATATTCTTTTTCAACAGAGAAATAATGAAGTTCATATAATCCCCGCCCCATTAAATTAAACCGTATAACACCATAGGACACAATACATATTTATGCTTAGCGAGTTTTAATATTTAATATGGAAATCTTCAACTAAAGAATTAAAATTCTTTATTGCAATAATTCTATATTAAGACATGTTTGAATTACAAAAAAAAAACAATAAGTACATTATATATATAAATATACTCGTGAAAATGTGAAACAAGTTAAGTTACTGGTTTTGAGTTTAAAATACTTTTTTCGATAAATTAGTTAAGTAACAGTTAATATAATACAGTACTTGCTATGCTATTATAGATATTTATTTTTAAAAATGGTGCAAATTAAAAAAAAAAACCCATCAATATATTATACAGTTTTGAATCGTATTAATGAATGTATATTATAATAAACTGTGTAATTTGATATAGTTAAGACTCATGGGTACCCACGTGGGCTTGTCACGGAGTACAACACAATATATTTTAACAAAATAAATTAGCAGAATTTTTATAAAACAAAAAAAAAGAAGTTAATAATAATAATAATCTGATAAATATAATAATGATAATATTATATTATTTATAATATAAACGACACTTGTACACCATTGTCACCATAAAGAAAATGAAAAAAAAAAAAAAAAAACAATACTTTAAAATATAGTAATAATAACAAAAAGCAAAGGCGACGAAGACGGCTAATAGTAGACAAGCTCGTCAGTCATTCGCGGTGGTCGGCCCAACGTTCGCTAACACTTCGTGACATATCGCCGTCTCCAATACTGGTCATTTTAATAGCTCGGGCGTCGCGATTTATAATCGAACCTACGATGTTACCAAGGAGTGTAACGGGTGAGTTCGCGGTATCCGTGAGACTCGATCGTATCGGGCCTGCTCAGCATAATTTAAAACTCAAAATAAATCATTAAACTCAAGAATAAAACCGATTATAATTTCTTTTTTTTTCACTGCTCCAACTATCATCGATATATGTTATTTCATAAAAATATACTATCTGCATTTAATTGTCCAATTAAAAATGTTGATGCTTGAAACTACGTGGTGATGTTTAATATTACAGGAAAAAAAAATTCGAAAACAGGTAATCCAATACATTTATTGGTTATAAAAATATACACACTAAAAGTACTCATAGTGTTCAAGTTGAAAATAATTCAATTACATTTTTGATTTTCAATAGTTGAAATTATCATTAATTGCGCTATCGTCGAACAAAAATACAATTCGAGTATAAGTAACCAAATCCGTACTTTATAATATTTTTTTTGAGTAATTTTAATATAAATACGTCAACATATTATTGTAACTATAATTAAACGAAAATACTATATACTCTTATAGTTAAATGTAATAGTTAATTATTATGTATATATAGTTATAAGTAAAGCAAACGTGTATCAGGAAATGAAAAGGGAATATGAAACAAAGAGTAAATTAGTTAAAATAAATCGTTTTTTGGTGTATCGTAAGATTACTGTATTGAAAAAAAATCTCACAGACCACACCAAACAAATACTGTAAATGCGTAATGTGAATCTTCTTTAATATTTAATGACAACCATTAGAATATAATAATTGCAACTTAACAAGACGAGAATATTAATAATATGTGCTTATAAAATATTAATCCAATAACGACAGAGTTTCCAGCTTTTGTTTTCTCTAGTGTTCTTAAAATCTGTATATTTTATATTATCAACTCAAACAAAAATGTGTTGATGAATATTTAATACTACACTGTATAATTTATAAAAAAACGTTTGGTTCATGTTGTAAAACTTCTGTGAGTTTCGGTAAATTGTCTGAAGAAAAAACAAAATCAAATAAAATAATATTCTTAGCGCCAAATGTTGCTATGTTTTATACCTAGCAAAACGTTCGCGATAACACATTTACTCGTATATTGAAACTTTTCACGATTATCTAGTTTTTCAATTACAAGTAAATGCAAAAATAAAAAATCAAGTTTGTGCCCCGTATCAACTACCTACAACTGTTGTCAGCTAGGAACAGCTAGATGTTGTCTGGAAAAATTTGTTTCAAAAATATAATTTTTGTTCATATCATATACAGTAGAAACTTGTACGATTAACTTGGACACGTTGGGGTCACACGTTTGCTTACATTAAGAGATTGGTCATATTAACCAGTACCCACATTAGACGGAATCCATAGTAATTTTGAGTTCCATTTTAACGATTTAAGATGAAACCTGATATATAAAAATATTTGAATTATATTAACATAGAACTCTTGGATTTTTAATGTATTTTTTAGTTTTTAGTTTTAGTCAGTAATTAAGTTAGATCACATACAGAAACCTAATAGTTTTGTTGCTAATAGCTTCTCGGATGGTAACCCATCCACGAACTTGTAATTCCAGACACAGCTTAATCGTAATGCTAAAAGACAATATCAGTTAATCACGGCTCTACATCATATATTTATAGTAATACCGTCATTCAAATTATTCGTAATCACTTTATGCAACATTTAAATAAACACGTGTAAACAAAATTAACCAAAATCTCAAAACTAGAACAAGAAAAATTGTTAGCATAAATTTAAAATATTTATCAAGTCAACATTTAAAAGACTATATATTTGTATTTCGATTTGCTTTCAAATATGTAAATTAATTTACCATTTAATATAATATAATATATGATGTACCATTTGTGAAACAACGATAAGTAATGTGTAATGTGTTTTAAAAATATAGTTCTCACAAAAATAACAAATGAGAAAGCGAAGAGCAATAATTCTACTGTTCAAGATATTTTAGTATTCCGAGCTGTAAACATATTCTAATCAATGTGTTTTATTAAAATCGTACATTATAAAAATATGTTTAGAAAAACAGGTATGTGCCATAGATTTAACGAAAAACCTTTGAGTATTATATTTTTAATGCCTTAAATAAATAAATCTTTATTTATAAGAAATGAACTTATGAACCACATAATCCACATTGTCGTGATTATTATATTCTAAAGCACATGACATAGTATTATATTTTAAATGTTCTGGTTATATTCAAGGCTAACTGTTAAAACTATAAAAAGAAAAATTATTTTTAATTTATATTAATTGAATAGTAATATTTAAAGTGCATTTGATGGAAATCCTGTTTTTTTTTTTAATGGTAATTTTAAATTTCAAAACTTGAAAACAGAACTTGTTCTGAAATAGAAACTGATATATTTGTGATCGTGAGAATTTCGATAAGCCTTCAAGTGTATAAAAAAAAAAATCATCTAATTCAAGGACTCACACATTTTTAATTCAAACAATAGAAATAATGTAGATAATTTTTTTAATAAATTAGAATTTATTATATTTTGAATTAAGAATAAAAAACTTTAGGAAGGATATTGCATTATTTCGACCCTCATCAAGGTACAAGTGTTTTTTACCGTTATCTTCTCTTAGATATAGATAAATAAATATATTAAAATAGAGAAAAGTGTAAAGTCGTTATCTAACCAAATGGTAAAATACATTAGCTTGTAATTAATTTTGATAAAATTGTCGTGATTCCTTTTGATTTTTAATATTTTTTTTTATTGATCTAATACATTTTTTGCTATACTGGCTACTATTTTTTCTTCTACAAAAAATATATTCTAGAAAAATGTATTTTACAATATGCTTTTAGGTATTTTAATTTGTTAATATTTTATTAATTATTTAATCTTAAATTAGGATTTTTTAAAGGAATTATTTAAATTTATATTTTGTTGACAGTTAAGCCCGAGAGCTACGTTAAGGTTATGTGGTATCTTGTGTTCAATCCTATATTGATTGTATTTTAAACAGTCTGAGATGATATGTTGAACAGTGAGTTTGATTATATATTTTGAAAGAACTGAAGGGTTCTCTTTAGTCATAAAAAAACCGTGCTTGATTCTAGTGTTTTATCTGAAGATTATTTATTACGTTTTCTTCTTTCCTTTGAGGTTGGAATTTGACCATTTCATTGTTACTTTTTTAATTTTGCACAGTTTTATATTTTTTTATTTATTATTTTTGTTTACATATGTATTGCCATTTATTATTTATAACTTTTTTTTTAATATTTATTTATATATATATATATTTTTTTTTTTTGATTCACCATAGAATATTTGTTCCGTTAAAAAAGTATGAGGATTATTTCTAGAAAATTAAGTCTGCTATTTTGTAAACTTATATTTCTGTATGTCTTGGCAACCAAATAGTACTTACATGAATGCCATTTTTATAGGCTTTGCTTAATTCTTTATGAATTTTTTATGTGATTTTTCCGCGATTGAAATGGTTTTGAATATTTTTATAGTTATAAGCAAGACGCTAAGAATGATGAACTTTGAGTTATATTCTTGAATAATGAGATTGATAGCCTTTAAGATAACTATTACTTCTGTAGTAAATATAGAAGGGTTGGGTTTTATATAGTACAGTATTTTTTTTATTTGGTAATATTATGGAAAATTCAACTTCTTGTGTTTAAGATGCTTTAGTATATACTTCATGGTGGTCTTTGTAGTTTTCAAGTATACTTTTTGAATATTATTTTAATATATTGTGTGGAGTTTGTTATGTGGATGGTGAACTGAGTTCTATAATAATTTGCTATTTTCCTTTCCAAGGAGTCAGATGTCTGATTCTTAAATTATGATTCTTTGGTGAAATATTCTTATTTTTTCCGACAATGTTGTGAGATTATAATTGGGTTTTTTGTAAATTGGATTGTTGGGTTTGGCAGATATGTTTAAAATGGACTTCCAACATTTTAATTTCAAGGATAGAATCTCCGGCTAGGTTATATATATATATATATATATATATATATATATATATATATATATATATATATATATATATATATATACTAAAACTAAGCTTCTGGGAATGTACTTAATGCGAATCTCAATCCGCTATTATTGACTCTAACCAGTTAAGTGGGGATTTAGATGCTTTCCCATACAGAATTGTACTTCAGTTCATTTTAGATTAAATTAATGATTATTCTATTTATATATCTACGTAAAAAATAGTTTAACTGTGTTGTAGTGTTGTAAAATTGATTATTGGAATATTTGAACATATTCTTTGATCGAATGTGTGTTTTACATCATCATATTATTGTGCTTAATTTGTATATAAATTTTGTTGACTATCCAATATTAATATTTGTTATAACCAAAATCGATAAAAGAATGTCTAGGCATAAGAAAATATACGTGCTGTGTATAAGTATCCGATACGCAGTAAAAATATTTCAACTTATATCTGTATTAGTGCTCTTGAAACCCGGGTACCCGTGTACTACCCGAGTACCCGGGTAACCGGGTTTTACGGGTATTACCCGATTTACAAAATTTCGGGTACCCGTTATGATTTGTATACTCATTACTAGAGCTGGGATTTGTATGTAAATACATATTTTTTTTAAAACATGATAAATTAATTAACTATTGTAAATGATAAATTCGTTTCACATGATTTACAATAAATTAAGAAATATTTAATTTTACATATTTTTACATATTCCGTAAATTTTGACAACAATTCCAATATGCATTTATAATTCGATAATAGTAAAAGTGTATATAAGAATATGAAAGTATTAATAACTAGACTTTGGTTTATCTTATTTGTTTCTGTTCGATAACCATAGCTTAATGATCTAAGGTAGGTTAAGGTATTTATATCTTAGATTATATTTTTATAGATAATTTTTATATTTTCTTAAATATATTTTATTCGAATAATTGTGTAATATATAATTTAATACTGATTACCTCTTAGGAGTTAAGACTAAGCTAATCCGTTTACGCATGATAAAATAAATTTATTTTATCATGCGTTTACGTATTTCAAAAAAACCATCGGGTACCCGAAAATTTTGGGTAATGGGTACCCACTATCCGAAAACATTGACTACCCACAAAATCGGGTATTACCCGGATAAACGGGTACCCGGGTATTACCCACATCAAATCAAGAGCACTAATCTGTATACGTAGCACGGCGCATTTGTATATTAAGATTCTCATTAATTTAACAGGTGAAACGAGCTTAATATTGAGTAAATTTTTGTTTTTGTATAACTTAATATAGTTAGTTATTATATATATTATATTATAACGCAACAATAATAATTATTATTGTGTGGAGCGAATTAGTAGGATTTAATTTTGATGACATGGTTTTCGTTGTATAAGTATTGAATAGTACTTTTTTGGAGGAAGCAGTTATTTATTAAGATTACAATACAAAGTAAGTTATACTTTTATTGTTCGATTTCCTCCTCTTACACATAAGTAACTAAACAAAAAATAAAATTATAATACTACGTGAACTACAGTTAAATATTTTCTCCGATTTTAAAGTGAAAAATACTATTGTTAACCTAAAAATTATTAATGTACCTTTTTCATGGTAATTTACAACTAATAATATTTAACAACAAATACCCATTTTATTATTTAGAAACAGAAAATTTCGTAATCAATAAATGCTATATGAAATTAACCACTGAACTTCTGGAATCCAGCACAATGCTTAATTATTACAATTTTATTTATTATTCTAAGTAAAATACGCTTATTGGTACCCTAGGAAAATCATATATAATATAATTCATGATGAATGAAATCTTTAAGTATAAAATTAAAATACTACTCAGTCATCGATCAGCGTACATCGAAGATTATCAAATCCTTTTGGATCTGTATGATTCATTTGAAATATTGAGGAACTGTACTCATTATGTGATTGTGTATTGAAAAATAATTTTCAAAAATAGCCTTTATATGAGTCAAGACAATGTAAATTTTTTCAATTTTTGATTACGGAGGAAATACTTTTGTTTTTGCTTAATGTAATTTTAAAAGTATTGTCGGTCGTGGTCAACATAAATTAATGTCGTATGAATTAAATATAGTTAGTATTCACAATGCATTTTTTAACTTACAATTATTGTTTAAATAAAATAAAAATAAAATTAAATATAAAAAACTTAAATAATTCATAGATGAGATTAGGATTAGTATACATATATATTATTTAATCCCCTCTACTAATTATTATCTTTGGTAGAATTTATTTAACGTGGGAATATATTTTTTTAATTAAGCAATATGCAATATTATATCACAAATTTCTGTTAAAAACATCAAATAATAAAATTATTATTTTACAAATTTTTAACATTAAAGATAAATTTTTTTATGGTTAAAATTTTAACGCATTTACACATTAGGTATATACATATTATTTTTATTTATGATCTGCTACAAGTACTTATAATTTCTAAATAAAAAAATAGTTTACATCATTACGAAAAACTTATTAAAAATTTTAAATTATTTTAACGTCTACTCTATTTTATATTTTCATTTTCTTAAAAATAAAAATTACAAATAATGTAATTTCTTTATCAAATATTTAAAATATATAGATTCAAACTTGTATAAACATACCGAAAAATAAGTATCAGTTTAGTGTATAAAATAATAAAATAAATATATTAATTCATATACATATATATATATATATATACTGTAAATATAGTATAGTAAAAATGTAATCTTAAAAAACTTTATCTTAATTTTTTAAATAATATAGTAATGTGATTATTTTTTTTTTTTTAATTGTTATCATTATTTATTCTTATTTTTATGTAGCAAACATAATTTGATATAGGATGGTATGAAATCTTAAATTGTTTTAAATGATTTTTAGCATTTTATAATACTAATTAATCTATACTAAATTTAATTTTCAGAACTTAGAAGATAATCTCCTGAAACATTAAAAAATAGTAAGTTATTTATTCTTAATAATTATCCAGTTAAAATTTCTTTTTGATAAATACATATATTTGTGTTTGAACTACATAAACATTTAAGGTCTAAGGTCTTTCCAGTTAATTAAACCTCAATATAATAGTGGTTTGTTTATTCAATAATCCCATACGTGGTAAAACATTTAATTCATTATCAAGTAATCAACATCACCGGGGATTTAAATTCAACATACCCGATGTCGTTCTGAAGAGTGTGAACAATCGATCTATTGTATAATTGAGGCTCGTTTTCAATAATTTTTCACTTATTGATATAACGAGAATATATTTTTCATAATATACAAACGGGAATCTATCTGTGCGAAATTATGGGTTATATTACACAATGTTCATAATGCTTATTTTAATGTGATTTTTCATTGATTTGTCTTATCGAATTTTTTTTATTCTTATCGTTTTCGACATTTCAAAGAAGCGTTTCTAGATTTCATATTATACAAATAATTTGAACAACAAAATATATTATTGATTGATTTATTATATTAATGTATTATCTTTATTTTTTGGAAACAATTATAATTATTCTGGGTAAAATTATTCATTGAAAAATGTTCATATGCAAAAAACACCAAACACAAAAATATCCATAAATAAAAGTAAATTTTCATATAGTCGTATAAAGAATAAAGCTTATCAGGGGGTACTATTTTTATTATTATTTGATTAATATAAACAAAATAAATTATTCTAAGTAAAAATAAAAATGAATATAATGTAACAATTAATATTAATTAATAAGTTAATATTAATTTTGAATAAAAATTTGTTATTTTTTGTTTTACATATGAACAATAGTAGAATATATCAATTGATCTCTTTAAGTTTTTATTGACTTTATGTATGTAATATTGCTTATGATTTTTGATAACTTCTGAGTTACAGTCTATATTAGTTATTTAAACTGTTTCAAAATAAAATGAAACATGTTTGTACAATTTTAAATATGTTTTAATTTAATTTTATATTTAACAGTATCGTTTTAAATATAATACATTTTCAAATGCTTTCTTCTAGAATTTTAATACTTTAACAATTTTATACATTGACCTTTTTTAATGAGACATTTAATATGTGGACATTTTTATCAACTACCCGTATAAAAAGTAAAATACTTCTATTCTATGCCATCATCATCATCTTAATATTTTTAGAATTAAACGATTCATTATGGTAAAATTGCAAACATTTATAAGTGAGTGTATTTATACGTGCTCGGTCGTCTGCAGACTAGAAACAGTGGATCGGCTGTATGAATTTTGCTATGATGACAGTGCAGTACTCTATATATTTTTAATCCATAGCACGTGCATAATCATCAATAAAAATATAGATATACGAAGTATGATAAAAACAATACAAAAATCGAAAACAACTTATATGAATGAAATAAAATTAATAGTACAAGTCATCTATTCTGTGACCCTGTATATTTAATTCGTTTATCCTTTAATAGCAAAATATCTAACATTAATAATTATTTAAATTTTTTATAAATTTAAAATGCCAATAAGTCCAAAAAGTTAATTGATTTATTATCAATCCAGGTTAACTATGAACAATGGACAGGTACGAACGTCGGGGAGGATTCAATCCTCAAAACTGAAATATCAGAATAAAATGTAAAAAAAAAATTGACGAAACCTACTATTGTAATAGTTATATCAACATTTCCTATAATACTTGCAAATAAAATAGATTTATGTTGTAACGTGGTTGGTGGTAATCAGTTAAATATAGGATATTCAGGGAATGTTTTCTAGTTATTTTGAATTTATTCAACTGTAACTCGGGAGTATAAAAGAGAAAGGTTCTTAATATTACAAATAAATGTAATTTGGTGTTTGGTGTAGATTTCTTACATGTTAAACATCAGCCGTCGGACTTCGATAGTGATATATCATATACACCCTAATTGGAACGTAGTGTCTACTCAGCAAATAATATTAGTTATATTATACCTATCATGTGTGTAGACTAATAATAATGTAACAATCAATACAATACAATGAGTAATAATGCATGCTATTTACCAACATTTAAAATTTTACATATTTTTTAACCTCCCCACAAATGTTTTCCTTGATTCACCACTGGCAGTGTAATATATATGAATACATAAAATTAAAATAATTTCATGAATGTTGTTAAATGTACGGCCTTAATACGAGTATGATATTATCGTCATATGACATTTTATTTGGTGTACATTTACAAATAATTCATCGTACGATTCGCAGCCCTTCACCTAATAGGACGGATGCAGTTCGATAATGACCGCCAATTTTGAAGCCGACGATAAAGGAAAGTTAAACATTGTTCGAACACATTGCAGTGATGTATTTTTAGTTTTTTTTCGGGTAGGTCTCGAAATGTTTAGTGTTTTAGTGTTTAGCGACTGTTACACTGTTTTAGTAATAAACAAGAAAAAAATAAAAATAAAAAAGTAGGCCATTATTCATATATGGCATATTATATATTTATAATATATATATTAATTAATTAATTAATATAAATATTAATTTATAATATATAAATTCATATATTATATTATATATTTATAATATAATATATGAATTTATTTTACAATGTATACGTGAACACGAATTAAGACTAGGTATATAGACGCGAATATGACCATTCAGATAGCTAGTTGTTACGTGCGTCGAACATGAATGTTCTAGTCAAGATATTATACTTAGTAGTACAACACAGAGGTACATTGATAATATATGTGATAGGTGCTGTGTGTTTGTGGATCGTCTTCCGAAGAATGAGAAGACGAAGACAAAAAAGGAAAAAAAAGAATAAAACAAGCACAAACTCATCCCAACTTTTCTTTCAATGGTTCGATTTGAATACTCATGCGTTGTTATATCCCATGCAGTAGACCTTTTTTTCGATTTCGTTGATTAACGTATAAATTTCAATTTCTATATGTTTGTGAAAAAAAAAGAAAAAGGTATTTTCAATAGATACAGCAATCCGATCGCAATGAAACATTTTTATCGACTGAAATGAAATTTAAAAATTGAAAAAATAATGCAATGCCCACCAAGATTTCTTATTTTATATTAATAGAAATAAAACTACAATATAATTTTCCAAACTTCTCTTTCAGTAATTATTCCATGTTTCCTTATCCAATATAATTTTTGTTCAGCAATGCTAACAGCACAATATATTTCTAAGAAACGCAATTGTAATAGTTTGTTATGATTTTAAATGAAAAAATGTACAAACACTAAGTATAATTTATACATCGGAACGCTCTCGTTTTATCGTCGTCGATTTGTAAAAATTCTGAGGAAATAATCATGTAAATATTTGAATCATTTAAAAAGACCCAATGATCGCTGTATTTGTTTAATATTTTACCAAACAAAAAACATACGAATGATTGAAACCGATTTTCTTTTGCATTACTGTACAGGATATTTAATATCAATCTCTTCCCAACCATGCTTATATCCAAAGAGTATAATAATATATAGTACTATACAAGTGTGTAATACTATTCATTTTTAGAACACCAAATTGTATTAGTTAATTAATTGTTTAAGATTATCCAAAATATCGAAAATTTCATAAATATTTCTAACTTCACATTCATAATATATTATATTTTTAAAAAAATTAACTAACAATATTTTTTTCAAATATGCAATAATAAGTCAAGTAATAAAAAATTTAAAAATCTCATTCTACAGTTAATTATCAGTTTTTTAAAAGCGTAAACCTAATACAATATTTATTAGATTATTTAATACTGTTGAAATAACATACATACGAGTAATAATAATTATGAATTTTTCATTAAATAAAAGTAATAAAAATGTTTATTTTACGTGAAATTTATTATCATTTTCTAAATATATTAATATAAAATATTAAATTTCAAAATGTTATGTGTATGTATTTTTTTTTTTTTTTACTAACTCGTATTCCGTTTAAATAAAAATATTTTACACGCATTCAATAAATGTGTAGATAATAATTTATATGTTTTAAATTGTTTTGACTAACCATACGCAACATGATGGCAATAGCATTTAATATTTTGCAATTTTAAAGAGGAGGGGAGAAATTCAAAATACATTACCTTTCCCTCTGCATTTAATCGGCCGACCCTCAAGAGATACTCACTATACCGTGAAAAATATACGTAACTTTGTGACATACATTTTGGTTAATATATACTGTTACTAAATAGGTATAAACTTTTTTTTGTATAAATAACATCCACAACGTTAAATGTTAAATTTGCAAACACTTCTTCATACATAATTTTTTTATCATATCTCAAATCAAAGTATAATTAACTTCAGTATACAAAATTTTCTTATTACATAATTTGACAATTTTTCAAGTGCCAATTTATTATAATAAAAAAATTATAGTATATTTTAATATAAAATTAGTTCAAAATTAGTTATTTAACCATTTATGGTATCAAATTAACTATATATATATATAGTTTCTTTCAGATTCTGAGTAAAATTAGGTATATATTGGTTTCATAATGATATAATTTTTTTTCCATCTGTATACAAGAATAAGACCAGAAAGATTGTTTCGATCATCAACAAATAAATATTAAAATATAAGAAAATGGTTACAAATGGTACTCTGGAAGAGGTAGTCTTTATTTGAATTTCTCATTGTACAAATTACTAAATACTTAAATCGAGATCAACATATGGTTATAAATTTTTTTTTTTTAATATAAATATATGTTTACGATTTGGATTGTGTAGCCAATTTTAAGAGGCTTCTAATAAAAAATATATTCTAATCAATAGTATGAAGTAAATTTGACAAATTATATAAACAGTATTCTTAATATATAGCTTTATAATGATAATTTGCTCTCATATAAAAATTGATGAAATGTATTAAATAAACGACAATATTTTCAATTTTTAATAAAATCAAATTCTTATTGTTATAACAATTGGAAAAAAAAGTAACATAATAATTTGAAATTTTTAGTGATTTTTTTATATTATTGTTTACTATAATTTTCAAAATACTTAAACTTGTTTCAGGTATTTATGGACAGTTGAAAATTTCATGTTTTTGTAACTTTTTTCGTAAAATATTTATTAATTGATTTAGATTTGACCAAAAGTGTAAACAAGAGAATTCAAATTTTCTCATTTATGTATATTTCTCTTAGTAAAAAATTACGAGCTTTTGATTATAAGATTTTGACAAAATGACAAAAATGACAATAATTCGCTACATTTTTGTGATAAAAAATTAAAAATTTTATAAATTTTTAAATTTAAAACATAATAATAAGATAAAACATGTTAAGATTGTCTTTGTAATCAAAAAAAATAAAAAATTCTGAAAATTCACGAAAAAATTTTAAAATTATTATAAAATTAAATGTTGAACAAATTTAATATTTTAATGTATTTTGATTGATAATAATAGTTATTTTGTTATTGTTTCTTATGCAATTGAATTTTATGAACTTTAAGACCACTGTTCTTAAGTATGAAAAATAGAATTTTGAAAGGTCCTCAGACATTTTCCCAAAAATATTTGTAAAATTTTGTAAATTTAACATATAAATTACACGTATAATTTTTTTATCCTAAAAAATACTCCAAAATGTTGCATATAGAGTAGACTATACTAAAGCTTTCTATTTCAATAAAAATATTGCTCATATTATGTTATAACTATCTAGTGTCATATTTTTATTATTAAAATAAAAAAAAAAAATATCTTCTATTTACTTAAAAGTTTATTCTCTGTAAGTTGTGCTCTGGTTGATAACGTTCGAGTAAATATACATCACTACGTTATTGATCGTTTACATAATGAATACAGATTAAAATCAAAACGCAAATATATATTGTATTAATTGCATATCGTTTTCCATTGCATTTTAATAATACTGATATTATAACGAGCATATTCTTACAGGAAAAACTAATATTTGTATAAAAATAACAATACAGAATAACATTGGACGTTGCAGCTCTCCGGTCTACAGATTTTGAAATAACAATAAGACATTGCCTAACAGCGGTGGCAGCGATGATCATGGTAGATATTTATTAATAATTAAACCGTAAAACTAATGACTGAATAATTTAAAGATCATCATCATTTTTGCAAACAAATAACTGTCTACCAACCGAACGAAGGAATATACTCTGTATATAAGCGTCTATTGTGAATATACAATTTGTAAAATCCTGGTCTGATAATCTTTTCAGAATCTTAATTAATTCAGTATTATTTTTTATTTTAACAACAGTAGCAACAATAAAAAAATATTCTAGGTTTGTAATACACACACACACATATATATACACAATAAAATACACTTTTATAATTGGCAACTGAACCAACAATATGTCTGTCCAACAATGTCTGAACCCTTTTCTTTTTAAGCTTTATAAAAATAATACATACAATATAAATATACCCACTTGTACATATACACTTCTTTTTGTATTGATTTAATATAAACGATTATCAACAAGACGTTAACAACAAAATAATAAAAGACCATGGGAAAGTTAGAGAGACAATTCCAACTGGTTTCCTGGACAACAAGTTCAGCGAACATTGATTTATTTGTAATATATTGCTGGTTCACATGCAAAAACAAATCCCTTACCTTCCGGTTTTCCGAACGTGCGTATCTGCACAGTATTTTAATTATTATTTGAGCGAGAAAATAGAAAATATCATAAAAAAAGTTTTGACCAACAACGACTTGACAAGAGAATATATGCTGCTGGTATTCGATTGCTCTGCGTTAACCCAAAAGGCGTTTACACTTCTAAATCACGTGGTACTGTTACACATTAAAGACGAGAGCTTCTCGGGCGTCGAAATGTATATTTAGTGTTAGTCTATACTCATTTTAACGCTCGAATTACGTCTGCCAAAGACCGACTAACACGCAGTGACGTCTGTGAAAACACACCTAATTAAATATTATTAATGTTATTGTTATCAACTTCCCTTGGTACCGAATCGTTGTTATATTGATTATCTTATAAGTTTTGGTCTCGTACATCGGTTCGTGTTCCAACTAAATTTACCAATTACGTTTGCATTAAGACAGAGAGAAAAAAAATTGTTCACGTGACATATTATGTATTATTTTATTTAATTTTTGTAATATATAAATTACTAGCTGATCCCGTGCACTTCGTTTCTCGTTAAATATACCCACTCTAACTTTGTTCAACTCGTTATTTAATATTCGGTGGATGATGTTCTAGATTTATCTTAAATTTTCTCTCCGGAATAAAAATTCTGATTCACAGCAGTATATTATCAGGTAGGCAATCTATCTGCGGTAGATCGCGGACCTAGTGCTGTTTGTACGTACCTTATTGTATGATTTAAATGCAATAAAGTATCAAAGTTATACCAAGTTTGACATAATACGGTGGATTAATATAATCAATTAATACATAATCCTAACCTAACCTTAACGTACTAAAATCCGTAGTATAGAATTGTATTGTTGACCATTTGCATAAGTATTACGAACTATTTCTATTGCTCCGAACGATGTCATTCGAAAACATGAATTGAATGTTCTAATTGACTTCAGGAACACGTTAGAATCTGGATCTGTACCGATAAGTAAACCGTTCAATGGTTCAGGTGGTATTTCAATTTCAGGTAGTTGCATCTTTCTTGACGCACAACACATCCAGGCTGGGTCATTTTTGAATTTAAGAGCATAGCAGTGCGGGCATTCCTTGTACATAGTACAAATTACTACTTTTGAATGAGCATAATATTCAATATCGGGCTCATACTGAAATGCTAGACGCAGGAATGAAACAGATATAAATGTTCGATGTACCTGTTGGCGTAGTTGGTCATTTGCTCTGCGTGAGTCAACTACGAATCATTCGCACTATCGGATTGGCATTGTTCGTCTGTTATTTGCGCTCTTCTATTTCTCATGTTTGTAGCTGCATTTGTTCTACGACAAAAATTGGCATTCTGGCGTCTCCATTTATAAACAAAAATAAAAATTTCTATCGTAAATCTCAAAATTCCTGTTGACCACCTCCTGGGGGTGGAATTAGGTCCATATATAAACCCTATAAACCCGTTCCATGACGTTCTCTATCATTTAAAAAAAAAATCAAAATAATCGGCCCAGCCGTTCTCAACTGATGCAATTTCGAATTTTTTGTCTCCATTTTTAGATTATTTTTATTATTTGAAATGTATATTAAATAAATCCAGAAATATACAAAAATAATAGACAGAATTAATGCAAAAAGTCATTAATTTAATAATGTGAATCTATTTATAGACTATTTGATTTCAGAACTAATAAAGAGGAGTGATTCGTTATTCTAAATTTATCGATTTTATAGTACCAAAAAAATATAAATATTACAGTTTTAGAAATATGTAAATTAAACTTTGAGAGTTAATATAGTTGGTTTTATATTTTGAAAGGAGCAAATAATATAATATTAGTATTCTCGTAGTATTTTTTTAATTTTTTTTTTTTAAAAAAAATACTTTTTCGCGTCGTAAATTTACACCTTGAGTCTCATATGAAATTTAATTCGATCATAAATTGGATTCATATACTTCTTTGAAGTAAATATTTTTCTATTTTCCCTGGGGTATTACCAATATAAATAAAAATCTGCAATAAAAACTTAAAATTCAATCATAAGTCGAGCGAAATGTATACTCCTGGTGACAAAATAAATAATTTATTGTTTTTTTAGCTTTTAAACCCTTATCCAACAATAAAACTATTTTCCATTCGGCGTACTGTTAAAAATTAAAAGTTTAGTTAGATATCTTAATTGGTTTAGGAAGTACCATTTCAAATTTCAACTTATTCCATAACCATATAAGTTTTATAACAATAGTCTATTATAATTGTATGAATGTGTCCCTTGTGTGGATGAATACATAAACACCATTTACGATGATAGTGAAAATGCATGTACGATTCAAATAAATTAAGTTCTTATCAATTGCTCAAAATATATTTTATGTCCAACGTTTAACTTTTTTTTTAGTATTTCAATTTTATGATTGTAAAAAAATTTTATTTTATTTTTATGAATATTCATAAAAACTATTTAATATTATTTACTATCTTATTAAGGTAAATCAAAAAATAAAATATATATTACAAAAAAAAAATCGCCTTCGCTGTCAGAAAAATATGTTTTAAAATTAATAAAGGTGGTATAATTTATAAAAAGATTTTAAACTATAATAACAATATAATTATTAAATAAAAATATTATATTCTGTGATTTCTAAAATTTCTTATCGTCAAAAATTTACCTAAATTTCCTATACGTGCCTTTTGTTATTCTTTATTCACCATTCTGCAACTTTATCGTATCGTGTAAAATTATAACCATAGTTTTTTTGTCGTGCAGGATAAACTTTTGATAAATTTAAAAATTGCACATTATATTAAATATTTCTATACTTAAAGTAAAAAAAAAATTATAATCGAAATCCAAAAACATCGATGTTAACCATAATTATAAAGTAAAATTTATTGAAGCATTTTTATTTCATTTACTTTATCTACTAATTTAGCCTCGACACATTCGTACCACATGTATTACTTCTTTCCTTCATAGCCATCATATTAACTCATTTTATTTTATTATATTAAACGAGCTTGACCCTTTTCATACAAAAAAATTCAGTAATATATGAAACATACACTTAAGTATATATGGAAATGGGTTTTAATTACAATATCGATTAGCTTATACGATAAATAATGAAGTGAAAACTGCACAATATGTGAAACATAGGAAGTTTAAAATATTTAATTAAAACTGCTTAGTATACAGAGAAACTATTATCCTCTAAGATAAAATATTGCAACCTGTACTCACTTAAAACTAAAAGTATTAGTTGCATCAATTTTTTTTTTTTTTAAAAAAAAAATTCGCTATTGTTAAATTATTAAATCATTATATTAAAGATTTTCTCAAATAATAAGCATTTTTTGTTTTAATATTACATACATCTTATAATTAGATTTATAAATTCTAGATTATATTACACTATCCGCTTAATTTGATATTAAAGGAATATTTATTCTTATTTTATATATTAATCCAGTTAAAATCTCAAATATCCTTCAAATCCACTTCGATCTATCCACCAGGTACATCAAATAGAGTGTCAAAATTAACACTTCAAAATATTCACACGTAACGTTTACATTTTGTATAGGCTTTTCTTCTCCTATAATTTAAACAACTCCATAATTCCTATGACTTCAAATGCTCACTACTTAAGCATATATCTTACTAAGTAATTTACTTAGGCTCGCCATTTCAAAATTCAAAGACTATTACTCAACCAAAAATGGAGAAACATCTACTTTTTATTATATAAAAAAATGAATATCAATCTAAAAAGTAAATTAAACCTGTACTGTACAAAATTCTATCAATGCCCATTTGGTCTTACGGTATACCAATATGGGGAATAACCAAACCATCAAACTTACAAAAAATACAAACGTTCCAGTCAACCTCATTTCACCTAACAACGGGGGCATCTTATTATACTTTATATCACACTTTTTCACTCCGATATTCAT
The DNA here is from genome assembly GCA_034509805.1 of Sipha maydis. Lineage (NCBI taxonomy): Eukaryota > Metazoa > Arthropoda > Insecta > Hemiptera > Aphididae > Sipha > Sipha maydis. The sequence continues at coordinate 66,470 of JASXSY010000502.1, forward strand.
ATTAACTCTATATCCAAAACTGCATCCATCTTTTACAAGCGATTCTGATCCTGCTTAGTCGATCATTCATATCCACTTAGCAGAGAACTCGATCCAAATGTTATTCCTGAAAATTCTTCTAGACGATTAGCTCGCTAATATTTTAGAAACTTTTTAAACCAAAATTAACTCTAAGTATCGGTAACTATTTATCGGTTAATTCATGAATATAAATATTTTTTCCGCTCATACATTTATTGTAAAAATAAAATTACAGATTGTGTATTTCTAATAAAAATTAAAATATATATATATATATATATATATATATAAGAAAAATATTTAATAAAAAAATTATAAAAATGAACATCTATTACATGTTTGGAGGTGGGTTCCAAATATGACCAACGTTTAAGGCCATATAATTAATTGCATATTCACTAAGATTTATAAAAATATAGCAGAGCGATGCGTACGACGTTTTCAGAATAGGGGTTGAAATGTAAAAAAATTATTTACGTCTTTTTATGATTTCGATGCGTCGTAAAATATTTAAAGATTTTCAAATGAATTTGTGTATTTGATCCAATTATTAATTTTTTTGGTCGGAGACGAATGAATACAAACAACAGATGAGAAAAAGTTCACAATTCCCTGACAATTGAAAGCATTTCGGGTAGTAATAACATGTGCCTTACGAAGTGGACGGACGACGTGTCTCTTACCTATGCGTATAACAGGTGGCAATGCGGCGACAGCCGCCGAGTCGTCCAACACGTGCAACGTCCATACGACGGTGACGAGCAGCCAACACGATCCGCTACCACCACCACCGCCGCCGCCTCCTCCACCACCGCCGGTCAACATGGCGTCGGCCGACATCACCAGCACCGGGCCGACCGCGGGCGCAACATTCACGCAGCGTGCGACGCGTTGATCGCCAACTCGAAAGCCGTCGACCGCCGAAACTCCGATCGTTCGTCACTCGTCCGCCGCGAACACGCGCGCGTCACATGACTACGATGGTCGTTGCCCTCCCCCCGACGAGATATCCGACAACACTTTTCGACGACCACGACGAGGGCACGTCTACTAAACACGCGACGCCGAGACGAACGACGCGAACCTCCCCTTGCGCAGAGACGTGGAACACGACAACTAACCGAAAACGAGAAGAACGTATGTTTAATTTTTTTATTTTCCACGCGATCGAACTGTACTGCGGTACGAACGGATTAACGGACAGTGTTACACGATTGTTGCAGTTATTTTTATATTAATTGTTGTAGTTGACGCGAGCGGCGATTGTTTTTCGCCCCGTTCGCGTCACCCTCGGAGGACGCTCTGAACTCTAGTCGACACCCGTGTCGATTACGTGATCCGGACGGACGAGTGGGCGCGCGCGTGTACACCACCGACTTGGGAAACGTTCGCGCGCGAACTGAACAGTATGATTGGACGGCGTGGCGAGCACATCGGACGCCGACTGCGGGGGGCGAGCGCTCGCGATCTGATGTCGCCACCGCCGTCGCCGCCGCCGCCACCGATGACGACGACGACGATGATGCCGCCTAAATTCAACGGACGTGATAGCCGCCGTCTATCGAACGGTACACACGGGCGTAGGTATTTTAGCCCAAATTATAATTTTTTATCGAAGCTCAAAAATAAATTATTAGGTTTTCGTCCAAAGAAATATTATTCATCTTAAGCGAAGAAAACCATTTTGGTTACCATTGCCTACAAGTCTATACAAATAATGTAAAAAAAAAATTAAAATTAAATAAAATGTATTCAGCATTTGAGCTTGTATGGAAAATTCTAGGTTTTAGATTAGTTTATACATCGTAATTTCACCGATAAACCAGAATATAATAATATTATAACCTGTATGAGGTTACTATCGAAAATTGCACTGAATGTACGGATACAATTCGAGACAATATTTGATACCACAGTCGCATCGATTTATCAAACAAGTTAGTCAATGAAATCAAGGTAAGATTTGTTCAAATATACTTTACTGAACATTTAGAACGGCCAAGTTCTAAGGAATTATAATAGGGGGAGGGGAAAAAGATTGCTTTTTATAGCTACGAATATAATTATGGTTCGAAAAATATTACAACTATACTCCGTTTCAAAAGAGTAGACATGAAGCCACAACCGGTTTTCGTTCGGCGATGTGCATCCCCCATTTAATATCCATCTACAGCAATTTTAATTACGGTGTATACATCGTCGGCAATGATCAGAAATAGACTTCGTAAAATTCACTGCGTGAAATAAAGCCAGGTGGAAGGGGAAAAATCGAGTACGCGTTACGTTAGCCGTCATTCGACATGCACAGAAACCGTATCTTCTCTTTTGGAACGAAGAGTAGCTCAATTCGTTAGCGCTATATTAAACGTAATTATTTAGTTATAGTTAAATATACACGACTAATGAAAAATATTGGCAACAGATTCCGTTTAACACGACCATGAACCTTCAAATAAAAACGAAATGAATAGATAAACTATAAGTACAGCGTGTAAAGTTTCAGCTTTATATATCTATACTAATCAAAAAAAAAAATAAAATAAAATATAATATTTAAAGAGTTAACACAAAATAGTTTTATTATAGATAATTTTAGTAATTATAATGTTGATACAATCAGAATTGTTATTTATATATTGTAACTGATACAATGATTACTCCAAATATCAATTACAATTTATTTTATACATATCGGTATTTATTTTATCACAGTATTGTTTGGCACATGAGTTATACAAATACTTAATGACATTTATGCTTATAACATTGATATAACAATAATACAATGATTCGTCACATAAGAAAGGAATATAATATAAGATTTCGCTATAACATAGACGTTTATAAACATAGATTGTTAGTTACCAATTTCCCACAATACTTCGATGACTTCGATGGCGATGATTAGTCTGTAAAAAGATGTCCATGATGAAACACAGTCCTTGTTGACAACGTATGATATCCGCGACAACTGTGACTACGGGGTACATGGTTTTTCAACAAAACACTGCGTCTACTATTAGTCGACCGAACAATCCTAATTCCTAGCTTGTTCCTATCGAACCGTGTTAAAAAGATCAAGGAGTAGTCGAAGAGAAAGCTAACCAGACACTAATAGTAAGCACAATGCTCGTAAAAAATGCCAATGAAATTGACGTGGACCCCCATATCTGTGTTTATTGATTTACACTATACGGGTAACGTGATGTCACGACGATGTAGTAATTATATGTAATGAAGTCAATCAATGACATACCAACACGCGCGATATATCGACGGTATTTATGATGTCGAACGTGTTATCTGTATTATTTTACCTCTAAACCGCGTACCGTGAGTGTAATTGCGCATTTGTTACCTACTACCGGTTTCGTGTTCGTAACAATATATACACTTTTTTATATCGAAACGACTATCGAGAGGTCTTTATCGATATACTTTTCATTTATGAAAGGTAAAATTCTGTATAGTACCCCCATCTCTTTAATTAAAGCATTATCACATGTGTAGACTTCCTTCCCAATAGAGTTGGTCCGATGGGAAACAGTGTAAAGCAATCAGAATAATGGCAAGATAGAGAGACTATATAATTCTGCAGAATGTTTTTTGTACTTAGCCGTGTTTGAACATATGACAGCGCATCGTAGTTAACTGTGTGACCGTAGCACCACACTACCCTTAAATGTTATATATGTGACATTCGTAGAAAATACATGGCTTTAAAAAAGGAAATCATATTCCATTAGTTATTAGTTTGTTAGTTGGTAAGACAACTAAAATTATGCATGAATTTACTATGACGCATAAAAATCACTTAAAGCAATACACCGCACAATGCAAGATATACGTGGCAACCAAAACATTTTTGGTGGTGCATTGATATTATTGTTAGTTGATTTTAGGCAAACACAGCCCGTAATTACACACACCGGCAGATGAGATCAATGCGTGCCTAAAGTATTTTTTCCTGTGGAGATATGTGCGAAAATTGACGCTAAACATAAACATGCGTGTTCAGTTGCACAATGATCAATCAACAGATCAGTTTTCGAAGCAATTGTTGGAAATCGGAAATGGCAAAGTTCGAATTGATAAAGATTGACTCATCAATTATTTTACTGCGGAATTTGAATGCACCAAAACTATGCACAAGATTAGCTGTAAAAAGATTGATTCCGAATTTAATCGAAGCCACAATATTGACTGGCAAAGCGAAGAGGGAAGTTGCACTCATCCACGTATTCCTCTGATATCAACAGCCGTTTGAATTTAAACGATTGCAATTCCCCGTGCGCCTACCATTAGCCATGTCCATCAATAAATCACAAGGACAAACGCTCCAAGTATGTGGTTTAAATTTGGAGGAGCCGTGTTATTCACACGGATAATTTTACATGGCCTGTTCAAGAATTAGCACTCCAAATTGATTATTTGTGTATGCCCCAAATGGACAAACACAGAATATTATTTACCCAAATGTGTTGGATTGTGTTGGAAAAAATTATATGATTTTTATTGAATTTTTGTTTTGGTTCTGCGAAACGCACAGGGGTCGACTATTAATTATTATAAAACTAACTCTAACTGTACAACCTACATGCTATTATTTTCGTTTGAAAATTCACGTCGTTTATTTAAGGAATGTTGCTATGGGACGGAAAAAAGAATTTCTACTGATAAATATTCAAATTTGTAAATGTTTTTATTTAAATATATTTGATAAGTAAAACTAAAAAAGGTACAGAGAAGAAATAAATAAATAACAAAGAACCACCAATACATTGCTTTCTTTTTACTATTATTTAAGACTTTCCCAGTAATTATTAAGATATTCGTTAAAAGTTATTTTTCAAATATAATCAATGTTTAACTTCCAATAGTTTTAATTACATTTTAGATTTATTGTCACCGATTGCAGGAATATGCGAGTAGTTATTACCTTTTTTTTTCCTGGAATATCCGAACGACGATTAAGGGAAAATAAACCGTACAAATTATATAAACCCTTTAACTACATGCAAAGTTCTCTCATAAACCAACATGTTACATAATTTCGGCTCCCAATGGATACTACGATGGTGTCAATAACACAATAACAATGTGACTCATCGTTTTTAGTGTTCGATTTTGTAATAAATTTACACAGGATTTTCGCAAACAGATATGTGGTTAGGTCGGTATGTATTTTGTTTACTTAAGTCTTTGTTTATATATTCCCAAATGAATTTATGCTATACCAATACAAAAAAAGCAACCTCCAGAAACAATCAATTCGTGTTCTTTTTGCAGAGTATGTTTAGTGTTGTGTGATAGATACTTTCCTTTTTTTTACCCTCGACTAAAATTTCACCAACAAATAATATCTTAATTTGTTTCATCCGTATTCTTGTTCATAATTGTATCATCTTGACCGGACATATAAAATAAAGCATTTGAAATACAATACAATGATTAGTTATTCTCGATCTATAGGAAAGAAAAGCATGAGACTAGACATATGTTCAAAAATTTAATTTAAATTTCTCCTTTTTACAATAGGTTGATAAAAATAAAAATTCAAGCTTTTCAAAACATTACCCTAAGAAAAATCACTAATGCCCCTCCCTTTGTATCCAATCTTACGCTTCATAATGATCTAAGAATAACAATAGTACTTGACGAAGCTAAATGCTACTATAAAAGATTTCACACCAAACTACCTCTTCATCCTAATCCTCTAATTAAAAAACTATCTACCTTGTCCATTCCAGGTAATCCACCTAGACGGCTTAAGCGAAGATGGTGCCGAGACCTTCTGTCAAATAATTAAAATTAGCTTAACTAAAACTTAAGAACACAAAATAGGTAGTATCACCAATGGGTGGTTTCTTCCATCAAAAAATTCATATGTAAATACCCTACGCACATTTGCTTATTGTTCTAGATAAGAACAAATTGTAAATTTCTTGTAAAAATAAAAAAAAAAAAAAACAATAGGTTGAAAAAATGAATTTCATTTGAAATACTCAACGTAAATATTTTGAATTCGAGTAATATTACTAGGAAAAATAAAACTTTTACTAATCATGGTGGTTCTTCAGAAATATATTATTATAGTGTTCTTCAGTCGATTAGACCTTTCTTGGTTAAAGACTCTAAACTAAAGCAAAAGTATAAAATAATTTAAACGTGTTTCTTTTTCACTTACACGTTCATAATCCTACTTGATTTTTAAAATTGTCTGGACACTCCATTTAAATGGTAAAATATATAAACAATATAATTGCTTTTATAATCTTTAGATATTCCAAAAATCTCATTGTAAACAATGGTTTTATTTTTCAATATCAACAATATTTTTTGAATAAAAAAATTTTATACGAATATTAGAAATAAAAGATCCCGAACAAACAAAAAATCTTTTTAAAAATGTATTTATTTTTAACATAATAGACGAATTTACAATAATTTCATATTTCACTCAGAAGGAAAAAATACGAAAAAGCATAGCAATTAAATGATAAATGTAAAGAATGTGATAAATGTGAAAATATTCAATAATGGACACTAAATATTTTGGAATTTGTAATTAAATTACGTCATATTCATTAGCAAAATATTAAAAATTTTAAATTCCATGAAAGATAATAAGTACATATTAGTTAAACTTTAATTTCAACTTTTTAGATTATAAACTGCAATATAATTTACATGTAACATTTCATTAGGTTAGAAAACATTAATATTGTATAGTTGTTCTCCAAAGAGTTAATTTTTCGACATTCTCGGTTTTATTTTTTTCAAAGTGAAAAAAATGTTGAATTTCAAACAACAAATTTGTTTTTTATTTTCAAAGAAATATGTAGTTTTTGAATAAAAACTTGAAAATGTAATAAATATTTTTTCTGTATACCTGTTTTCAAAATATCCTAAAAATATTTGTAATATTCTAAACAGTAACTTCTCGGAATATCAAAAAAAAAAAAAAAACTGCTTTTCTTGTTTATTTATTTAATTTTACAATGATAAGTTTTTGATTACCTCAACAATTGCAATTATACGAATGATGTCTTCCTAAGTCCATTACAACACTTGATACACATGACTCATTACAATATCACTTGAGAAAATTAAACAGGAAGATATAATTGCATATTTATAATGCGTAATCTTGTTGTACGTAATTTTTAGATAAATGTAAATAGAAGCATGATACCAGTATCGAAATTACTTGTAAAATGTTCAAATAAATGTTCAACCACTTTTTTCATATAATACCACCGACTAATATTAGAAGTATTCATTATAATTGCTCTTTAATAGGTGGAGAGAGAAGAACGAAATGACCTATGGATCAATATTGGGTATCGAAGTTTCGTCATTGGATGTTTTTCGAAAATAAAATCAATATTGTCTAATACTTCAATGTTTAAAACATATACATCATTTCGATACATAAACATAAATTAAAAATAAATTTGAATTTTAGATTCTGAACGAAGTGATGGAATCTATTGGTTTTACAATGATGAGTGTTTTTTTTTTAATTTTTAATTTTTTTTAATTTTTTGTGTCTGACGACACCTTTTTTGGCAGTAAAAATGCTTCGATTTGCTTAAACAGCAACTTTTCTAAAAGGAAACTGAATGTAGATGGTACTTTGGCAAGTCAAAAATCAGACTTTTTCAATACTTTTTAAAAAAATCGAAAAACACGATATAAAAAATTACGAAAAAACGGGAAATTTTACGCAAAATCACGTTTTCACAAATAACATTTTTTTTAAATGCTCTAACTCAAAAACCAAAAATCACAACAACTTGAAATTTTCACCAAATCTTTATATTGACGTTTTCTATACATGGTTAAGATTTCAAAATATTTTAACATATTTTGACTTATTTATAGACAATTTAAATTTTCGATGTTTGTAAAATTTTTGTTTTTAAACATCTATAAAATTTAATTGGCAGACCGAAAACTCTTGAAAATTTAATACAAGGTTTATAATAAGTTAAACTTATTGTAACTAAAAAATGTTGGAGATGTTGAAATTATTTAATTTATCAATTACATAAATCCATTGTTAATTTTAAAAGTCGCAATCAAGTATCAACGTCATCGTCGTCAACATGTGTAATGACCAACATACATTATACGATATCACAAATATAAATATTAAAATTGATGCTATATGTTAATATAAGGTATTATTATAATAACTACATGCATTATTTTTAAATAATTTAACTATGTCGCTGTATTCAACTGCCAACCCATCCTAATTGAAAAATATATTTATCGTTTCAAAATAAAATATACTTTTTACAATATTTATAAATAACAATGTATTATATCCTAGACAAACAAATTAACTCCGTTCAGAATCGTTATTCGTATACAATGATATTTATCATCGCATTCAAATTTAACAAATCCATCGTAATAATGACCTATCCTATAAACGAGGTGCACTCCACCCCCAACTGTACAGTAGAGCGAGGCCCATCCGGTTCTTTTTATTCATAAAAATAGTACCATATTTTTTATCAATGTAGATAAAAAAAATCAATGGATTTTTGACGGAAATCGTTATAACTGCAATTAATGCAATAACTAATTATAGCATATTTACTCCTATTGCTTTTTGTCAATTAGTCGAAGTTAAAAACTTGAATTTGTAATCATAATAACGGAAATGTGAATTTTTGAAAGTTTAAAAAAAAAAATGATACATTGACATGATAAACACAATTAACTGACAAATATTTACTATTAAAGGATTAACAACGCACAGCAAATAAAGATATCATTATTGTTTGTTATATCTTGAATGTCTCTCGTGACAATTATATTATATTATATACATAAATACAATTAAAAATGATTAGAATCGTTACATATTTTATTAATTAACATGAGTTATGTATAGGTACAAATATAGTGAGAGCTAAATGAAACGTTCGATTTAACATCATTCCTTATTATCATAGTCTGTAAATAATTTTTTTCTTTTTACCAGAATTATGACAAAATTTTCTGATCTTTTTTTCAAGAATTTTCTTTTAATTTTTCGCGAAAATTTAATTCGTAACGGTATGAACTGCAGTAGCGTTTATCCAGCATAGGGTAATTTATTATATTGTCAAATAAAATCTAATGATTACTTTTCGAAAACCAGACAACTTACGTAGAAAAATACGCAATGGCCAAAGCAGTTATTCAAATTGTCATTAACTTTTAATACTACCGACAAAAATGTAGTCGTGGTTCGTTTGTACATATCGGATTGATACAATCATCTTTAAATGTTATATATTTTTGGAAAAGTCATTCACATCATAAATAAAATGATACACTTGAGCTACCCGATAAATATAAATGATAAAATACTTGGATGCGCCTAGGCTATGGGAAAATATGAAAATTTGATAACATTACTTTTTTCAGACTATCCATACGTGCTGGTACGAGTATATGCATTTTAAAGGACAGGACTTGTTTGAAAATTACGAAAATTCAAAAAAACTAATTATAAAGTTCAACCACCTAGACCAGGGTAACTAAACTTTTTTAATAGGATGCCAACAGCATAAATCAAAACTCAAATTGGAACAATTATATTTATTTGGATTATCGTAAAATTAAATAAATATAAAAATATTTATAATAACATATAATATTTATATATACATAGTATATAACTGTATGAGAATAATTTTTCCAATTTAAAATACTTATTCAACTATTAAACTATTAAACTATATACCGATTTACATTGATCATTACGGTTAAACGGATCATCGTCGTGTTTGATTAATTGTAAATCATTTGTTTTTAAATAGATAAAACATATAATACTACATTATGTTATGATAGTCGATGGCAAATCAAACAAGTTCATTAGCCAACATTCAATTATTAATACTGTTAAGTTGTCGCAGTGGTTTAGATAATCATTATGCGGTATTGGTTGGTTTGATTTGGCCGTGATTTGCGGGCTTTATTCCGTGCAACCCAGACGTAAACCTTGGCATTCGTGGCACAACAATGGATAATTAAATTAAGCTTTTTCGACGATTTGGTTAGGTAAACTTGATCAATTTTAATTCAATATAATACCAAAGCGGGGAGGGGTTAAGTCTGCCCGGAGCGAACTTCACTCGTCGCAACCTCGTGGCTTTAACCCCATTCGTTACATTCACACTTTTAAGACTCAAGTGGAGTAAAACTTTAGCAACTTTATCATGCAGAGAGCTAGATATATTATACAAGTCTTAAACTTCGGCATGTTTAACATCAACAGTATCGGGAAATCTTTTATAAAATGTACTTTTTTATCGTGCAATTCTGACTTAATAATTGTTTAGAGAAAAGAATTTTTTAGTGAAACTATGAAACAAATAACAGATTTTCATTTATTTTACAAGAACATTATGACAAATTTTGAATGAAAACTTTAAATTCATATATATTTATCGAAAACGATCACTCGTCACATAATTAATATAAAGTGTGATACGAAGGAAACTAGCGATGAACCAAAACTATTATATTACACTATAAATAGCTCAGTAGTCGTATTTATTTAAAAAGCAAAGAAAACTATTTTTTTTTTAAAAAACTTTTGCTTGTGGTCTCAAAGCTAATTACCGTTAAACTGAATTCGCGTTCATAATTTTTTTATAACTTATCAAACGCTGAACAAACGAGTTTTTGAAAAAAATAAATTACTAATAAATGTTTATTTATAATGTTCATAGTATAGTTACAAATCACATATTTGTATAGTATGAACAATTTATTACAATAGAAAAACCATTTAATCAGAATAAAGTATTTTCTGCCCTGAGGATTTTTTTTTTTTTTTGTATGTAAGATTTAATATTTATTGCTCTTGGTTTTTTTTGATTTTCTACCCGACGACGTATAAAAATCAGATGACGAACTAATAATAGATTTTCCAAAATTCAGAATTCAACAAAAACTTACTACTTTATAAAAGCCGCTTTTTTACAGATTTTTAATTAAATTCGACACATTTATCATCACGTGTAATATATGATACATGTCAAATATGAATAAACATATAATAAAATTACAATATAATTTTTTTTTTTTTGAGTAGACAAGACAAATTTTATAATAGGTATGAAGTAGTAGTCTGCATGGTTCGGTCTAGTATGGTCCTAACATACAAAAACTTTTGAATTGTCGTTTTGGTCCGGTTCAATAATTTTTAGGGGTAGTTCGATCCAGTTCTCAGATCAAATGCATTATTTTCAGTTCTGTCCGGTTTCAAAAAAAATATGAAAATTAGTCTATAGACTGGTCTTAGTCCAGTCCTAATCATGGAACTTAAAATCTAAATACAGGTATTGTTATGTAAATAAATAAAACGAAAAAAAAACAGATCAAACATTTATTTTATAAAAATAAAATTAGAATTTATTAGATTATTTTTATTATAAATAAGTTTCTCACAGTAAATATAGGGGTAGAATTGGTAACACTATCTTAAAATGATGATTAACATTGATTTAAAGTCTACCTTTATCTGGATATATAAATAGCATATAGGGATAAGTTCAGCAACATATCTGCTCTACCAATGAATTTGCAAATCATCGTACGTAATAGGGATTTAACTTAGGTTTTTCAATCAGTTACATTTTTTTCCCCATATTTTTAATGAAAAAATGGTGTTCAGTCTGAACCCAACGGTGTAGGATGCAGTCCATTACAATTAGCACTGTTACAGACTGAGCCATGCAGTCGGGCAATCCGGTCCAGTGTAATACTAAACGCATCATATGGTACGGTCTGGGCTAATACAGACTGAACCTTACAGACTAGTCCATAAACGGTCCAAAATGTTTTAAGATGGGACCGACAGTCGGGTTTACAGTCTACTTTATTAAATTATATTTAATTACCGGTCCGATCTGGTCTAAAAATAATATGAAGCCGTTCGGTCCAATTCCAGTCTTTGATCAACATTTAAGAGTAGTCCGGTCCGACTTCGATCCCCTGGTAAAATTTGAAGTCCGGTCTGAACCTTAAAATAATGGACCGTGCAAAGCACTAGTATGAAGTGACCGGTTTTTAGTTTTAATGTCATGATTTTGGTGATTCAATTAATATACAATTAAAATAATATATGCAATAAAAATGCATAAATTCTCAAAATCTAAATATGCACTCTACATTTGTTTTGTTTGGGTTTAATGGTATTTGGCAGCTTCAAAATTATAAAACATTAATTTAAATGTTTTTATCATGGATGTAATAAAGGATAAATAATAATAATATTACACTATATTATTACAATGTTTCAGTCAACAAGATTTATAATATTTTAGAAATGCTTTTAATATTGTAAGCCTATGAAAATAAAAGGTTTTATAAAATTATTTTCTGTAGTCTAACCTAACTTTAAATTTCAGTAAATCTAAACTAAAAGTTTCTTGTTGTATTTATGCGATCAAAAACTAGACTGAAAACTGGATAGAAAATTGTATAAAAAAATACTGGGTTTATGCAGAAAGCGTTTTATTATTGTTCTGATAACAAGTGCATATTTTATGCTCTGTTTAATAAAACACTTATTGTATGTATTGTACTTCTTATTGTTCGATATTTTTTATCTAATCGAAACATTTAGCCAAATCTTTATATATGAGTACTATTAATAATCTTATATAAGAGTGGCAAAAATGTTTTTTTTTAATAAAAAAAAACAAAATAAAATAATTAAAAAAATCTTGTATTTGAAAGTTTGTGGTTTTTATACCGGCATATAAAATACTTGATAAAACGTTACTTGAGTTTGAGATCAAGTATAATCGAATATTATAATATTATGTATTTTACTACAGTAAGCTCGGCTTTAAACCTTTTTTTGAATGCGGTGTCTTACATGACAAGGAACAAATATTCGAACTTATCAATGTCACATATTTTAATTTTTAGTTTTTAGACTTATCGAAACCAAAGGAATAAAATCCACATAATTTAGTAATTAGAAATATAATTAAATGAATAATTTAGAACGGGTTGTGTCTTTATGTCTTCAATTAGTCATAAGCTTAGTGGTCCAAGATATTTCTTAATGATTGATCCGGTGAAATGTGATGTGAGATTCAGGTGATACTATCGATCTACCCATAAATTAACGTTAAGCTTTCTGGTGACTACCAACCCCCGCTGTCACGTCCTTGTAATGGCTGGTCAGAAGATTCGGTATCGTTTGCATGAACACAAGTTGTATCCCAAATCGAGTCCATCACATTGGTTAGATTCAATACTAATGATTCGGTTCCTGATTTTAATCCTTTTTGAACGTAAGAGTTGTGTTAAAAGCATATAATCATAATAGTATTGATGTTAGCCGATATCAGACGTATTAATGCTCCACATTTAAAAAAATTAATAATTTTAATTTTAAAATTAAAAATATTTGGATTATCTTCAATATAAAACGTTTTGTATTTTTAAAATAAATGAGATATCTATCGTCATGTTCTAGTAAAACTTATGAAAGTGATCTTAATTTTTAATTTTATCAACTTAATTACAAACCCATTGATTTCCAATGGTATTCCAAATTATATGTTTAACGGGAACGTCCATATTCAGTCCTTGTAAAATAAAATGTTATTTAAATGAATCATTTTTAATTTACGTGACCTAAAAGAGTTAATAAAATAAAAATAAAATTGACAATTTGGTTTTTGATAAAAATTATTAAGCTCGGATTCTTATATTCATATATATTATTTTTTTGTGGATTTTTTCTTATAGTTCACGTCGTACTAGAAAAATTGGTAAGGGACATGACTAATTTTCCTCGAGTTCTCGACGGCAACCAATGTACAAAAAGACAGAAGAACGTGAATAACTCGGAGAATACTTTTCTTTCGATGGTTAATCTTATAACACAGGCACCAAAAGCCGTAAATTTTTTCTTGATTCAACACAAACAAAAAACAAACCATCTATGGTTACCACGGATATGGAAAAAAATATGCAGTTGGTATAAATAATATCGAATCGTTACAGTGGAATATGATTATGGCTATTAATATACAAAGAGGTTAGTGTCGAGACAAATGACCTATGAAATCATATTTTAACGTAAAACATTAAAGCATTCAATACACAAGTAATAAGAAGTTGTACATATTTTTATTAGGTATTTGCACGCGTATGTGTGTGTATACTATACTTATATGTTATGCAGTGGTCGAGAAAAACTTTTTCATTTTTCCATAGGGCTTTCGGTCGTAAATTGTAATCTCCAAAACGATTTACGAGCCATCGTACATCGCCGCTGTCAAATCATCAAGATTAATATTGTGCGTGAATATATCGCATGTGTTTATCGAAATACCAAAATTAAATTTTTACACATAATTTTTAAAATCTTCTTGTCATTGTATTTAGATTGAACAAATTAATACTTCATTTTTATTTGTCAGTATTAATTTTATGATTCGATTTTGTAAACGTGAGAATCGATAGGTATAACATTTCTATTTAAGCCTTTAAACATCATATAAAAATATGAATAACACATATTAAATTATTAATTCAAATTTAAAAAATATTTAGTATAATCACGAAAATACAAACAACTGAAAACCACAATGTTATAAATAAAATATATAATAATAACAATACATTGTAATAACTGTATTTTTTAATGTACAAATGGTTACCGATTATTATTTAATGATGTCCGTGTGTAATTTGAGGTGGTAAAGAATTGGAACAAAAAGAGTTTTGAAAGCATATTTTACAGTGTTAGCAATTATTATCCTAAATGATGTACAGCGAAATTCGTAAACAAAGAAACTAATCAGAGTAAAATACCTACGAGTATACTGCATAAAATACATTCTGCTTCATTTATTTTGAAAAATGTATAATGCAAATCCTTGTTCAATATTAATAGTGACTGATGTAAGCGAAACAACCAATAAACCCACCAATGAATAATTAGTTATATTAATAGGTATTGGATTATTCAAAAATAAACATATTATTTTTAAATAATAGTTTATTATACTATAAACCAGTGTTTCTTAACCTTTTTGATACCACGGAACATCAGGCAATAATATTTTTTTCATGCGGAATCCCTCTGAAAATATCTTTAAAAAAGAAGGGTACACAAAACATGGCGATAAGCGGCAACATTAGCAATGCACTAAACTTTAGTGATTAAAATACTAAATACACTGTATAAAAATACAATTAAATTATTTATTTAGAATTTAGATTATATTGAGAAGTAACATTATATAATATATTTAGATTAGATTAAATTTATATTAGATTGTAATAACGGAAAAATAATAATACAATTATTGCATGAATCTTAATGGGATGGTTGCGCTTGAATATGACTTCATATGTTATCAATATCTGGAGTAAAGTTTGTTAATGAAAGTCATAGTGTCGGCGTCACATTCAATCTATTTCGATATTTAGTCTTGGTTGTAGTTACTGCTGAGAATCCACTTTCACATAAGTATGTCGAAGGAAAAGGAAGTAGGACTCCCAACGCCTTTTCACTTAATACCTCATATTCGCTGTGAACTTCTATCCAACATTTATCTAGTGATGAATTGTTTTTTAAGTTTTTCAACGTGATGTCTGAGGAAAAATCTGCCAACATATCCTCTTCATTCGTAGATAGAGAATTTGTTGAGCTATTGGCACTGAACAGATCCAAAATCTATAAGAAACCATCTCTTGGGTCTTGATTTGAAGGGAAATACTCTTCAAATTTAAGCGACAACATATTCAAATGATTAACAATAATCAGTTTAAGTTGAGTAATATTGTAATCTTCATTATTCTCGTTCACCCCACTCATGAACTCCGTTAAGGTGCTGAACATTTCAAAACAGTTGTTTTCAATTCTTGTGATCCACAGCTTAATTTTTTTCTTTTGTCCTTCTATTTTACTGTAACTGTGAAACATAGTTTTTTGTGTTCATTGAAAAGACAGGTTTAGCTCATTCAAAAGTTGAAATATGTCTGCAAGATAACATAATTTCATGTTCCAATCTATGTCTTTGTAGTACTGAACCAGGTCACAATTTTTGCTTGATAAAAATATTATTATTTCTTCTCCAAGTTCACACAGTCTTTTTAATATCCGACCTCTCGAAAGCCAGCGAACTTCCGCATGCAATAATAGCGTTCTATGTGTGGATCCCATTTCATTACACAACATTGCAAACAGTCGTGAATTAAAAGAGCTTGACTTAATAAAATTTGCCGTTTTGACAGCTGTTGTTAGTATATGATTAAACTCGGCACTCATTATTTTACTTGCTAGCATTTCTCGGTGTATCATACAATGTGTGCTTTGTATATTTGGAGCTACTTGTTTCATTTTTGCGACTAGTCCTGCATGCCTACCAGTCATATTGGCCGCGCCATCAGTACAAATTGAGATACAGTCTGACATCTTTAAATCTGTACTTCAGAAACAATCGGACAATACAGAAAAAATGTCAGCGCCAGTTGTATGTTTCTTCAGTTTCAAGCAGTTCAAGAATTCTTCTTTGATTTTTTTTTCGTCTCAGTCCACATACCGAATATAAATACGTAGCACTGCTTTATCAGTAATGTCAGTCAACTCATCGAATTGAAGAGCATAGAGCTTTGACCTTTTTATTTTTCTTATAAGTTGCTGATGAACATCATCGCTCATCATAGTTATGCGATTTGAAACTGTATCATTAGAAAGAAGTATTGTTTTTATTTTTTTAGCAGCTTTATATCCAAAAAGTGTAAGGTTGGCATCGACCATACAAGGTATAATTAAGTCTTCTCCTATGGTAAATTTTTTTTTTGATTTTGCGATGCGAAGTGATATCAAAAATTACGCTTTAAGGGCTAACTCATTTTCAGTTCCCGTATTTCGGAATTAGTGTCTTCAATTCACTCTCTTTTCTTTTAAAAAAATCGATTGACTTACTCTTATACTGCTGGTGTTTTGTTTCCAAATGTCTTAAAAGTTTTGCTGGAGCCATAGAACTATTAGTTAAAATTTCCGAGCAAATAACGCATTGAGGGCAATCATCTATATGTAAATCCGAACGCTAGATATGAGGGATCGTACTTACGAATTTTCGGTTTCTTCCGTTTTAGTTCCAACGAAGATGTGACATCACTCGTTGATGGTGTTGGTTCCTCAGCAGTAGTAATTACACTAGTATTTGGATTTTTTAAAAAGAAATCCAACTTCTTTTGTTTACTCATATTTTAATAAATTGCCACACACAACTGACGAACAACGGTTAACGGACGACTACGAATGGACGAATACGTACTGAAGTACAATATTGGTAATATTTTACTTCGTATAATAATAATATCGTATATAATCGTATATTATATAATAATATACGATAACAAGCGGTTATAAATAATTATTCGATACTGTCATGCTATCGTTGTTGCCCTTATCTTTATCATTAAAACATATTAAAAAAAAAAATGAACTGTAATTTTAATGACTCTTATATAACAATGTAATAATATCTTATACAATATATTGTGCACGTCTAACGGGTTTTCCCATTAGCTATTTCTAGAATTCTAGCTTTTTTCTATTTTTAATATTTTATAAAAACACAGCACAGCACTTTCGCGAAACCCTCAAGTGATCTTCGCGGAACCCTAGGGTTCCGCGGAACACAGGTTAAGAAACACTGCTATAAACGACTAGCCCGTTCTTACGTTTATTTCTAATAATATTGTTATTTTACTTTATATTTATATATTATATAATATTATATATTAAATATATAAACATTACATTAATATTTATTAAATAACTTTTTTTCTCTAATTTTTCCTGCTTTTCATATTCTCTTGATTGAATTTATGTTTTGAATAGGTATGGCTTTTGAAATGTGAGAAATTTAAAAATACATAAGAACATGTCAATAAACATGTTTATCGTAAAGACTAAAATATTTTTGATAGTATTATATATTTGTAGCAACAAAAAAAACTCGAACTACCAAAAATATTTCTCGTAAAAAATAAATAATGTACAATTATTATAATAATAATAATAAGACACAAAAAATCAAACATACTTAATTAAGAGCAGTGTTGGGAATTGATAAAAAATAATTTATCTAGATATAGATAAATATGACTATACTAATTCTTATCTAGATATAGATAAAGATAGTTATACTAAGTTTCATCTAGATAACGATAAAAATAAGTACATGTTTATTTAGATAAATATGAGATAATTTCATATTTGATTTTGAAAATATTCAGGATACTAAGCCTACAGATATTAGGTAAAAAATTCATAATTAAAAACATTTTAAAATAAATATCATTTTTTAAACTCGTTTCAAACATTAATAAACATAAAATATAAAATATTTTTTTTTTAAATGAACTTCATAAGAAGATGACAAATCATTCTCTAACTTAATAATAAAAATTCGGGGACTACCGCGATAAAGCTATTACATATTAAATAAATAATAAGTTGATATAATTTTAAATTTTTTTATTATTCTAGTTATTCAGGATTTTGTATCATAGCAACTATGATATTCCATTAATTATGGGATTCCACAGGTAGTGGTCACGCTTTTTCGTTACGAAAAATTTTTTTTCAGTCACTACACCAGGCCTGCGATAAAAGCTAAAATAGCTTAAAAAATCTTAGATTTGAAAAATAAAATAACAATACATTTCTGTCTTTTTTTTTAACAAATTTCAAACATTTTGAAAATAAACATATAATATAAAGAGTTATTTTTTTTTAAATGAACTTCATAAGAAGATTGTCATCTTGTCAGTTATTATCTGTGTAATAGGTATATGATGCACAGAAAAATGTAAAAATGAAAATATAAAAACATTTAAAATGTTCAAATTTTATTTTTATTCTATTTAAATAAATTATCTAGATTGGTACTCATAGATAACAAGATTTTTATCTAGATGAAGATAAAGATAACTGAGTATAAATTTATCTAGATAAGATAAAATATAAATAATTTTTATCTAGATAACTTATCTAGATACATTTATCTAGATATTTCCCAACACAGATTAAGAGTAGGTACTTGAAACTTTTGATACGTAGACGTCAAGATGTGCTACGGACCACTTGAACCTCGACGATTTTTTATAAAGTTCTGTGGTCGTATTAATTTTAAAAATGATTATTCTGGCTGGATTTTTAGAAAAAACAATTGTGTGTGTGTACAGATCACCATTAGATCTACCACGGCTGTTTACTCCGAAAGTTTTAATAATATGTACCGATAACAGGACAAAAAAATCAAATAGTACAACCTCTTAAATATGGAGTCAACTGGCTTACGTTTTCTACACGTAACACAGGTATCTTAAATATTATTTCATTTATTTCTTAAATAGTTTTCAATAATTAAATTAATACGACTTGGCTGTTATAACTACAAAATATATATAGTTATAATAAAATCCTAAATAGTAGATGGGAGTAAAGTGAGTTGTAAATTTTATCAAAATTCTGGTATGAATACACAATATGTATTACGAGTACATTGAATTATAATTAAAGTCAATGAATACTCTAAGCCATACTAAAAACTATTCCTTAATCTAAACTATTTACGAGTACCTTATGTACATTGGTCATATACTATATTATACATTGTAATAATTTAATTATATAGACATACATTTACTAAATCTAAAATGTTTTTATCATATAAACATATATAATTATTTTAAATAATTAAATAGACGAACAATCTTAGGATACTCAACAGAAAAAAAAATAATACATAAAAATTCAATTTAAATACAAGAAGATGTATCAACATCTTTTATTGAAAAAATAAATAAATAAATAACACTCAAAAAGGTGCTTGAATATAATATATGTGTATGATATATAGATTACATTCATTTTTATTTTTATAAGAAATAAATAAAAATGTATAT
The DNA here is from genome assembly GCA_034509805.1 of Sipha maydis. Taxonomy (NCBI): domain Eukaryota; kingdom Metazoa; phylum Arthropoda; class Insecta; order Hemiptera; family Aphididae; genus Sipha; species Sipha maydis. The sequence goes on from JASXSY010000502.1 coordinate 86,462, forward strand.
CAATAGATTTATAGCGTATTCCAAAGAAATAAAACCATCACCCTTTACACGAATAACCCCAATTACACGTATACATTTAATTCAAAATACTTAGGCAATAAAATTATATACATTCATCAATTTAATAAGGAACTATGTGAAATTGGTTCCGTAAATAATATACATAATGCGTCTTATATTATTGTATTGAGATTCGATATACTATTTTTTAATATAATATTATGTAACCCTAATTGATCTAATCTATATGATCTCATTGAGTGTTCACTATCGAAAGACGTTTGACTAATGTAAAATTATAATACCAATGCTATAGAATTAATATAGGGCTGGAAATATCTGTGTGTATATGTGCGTGTGTGTTTGTGTATTATTGTAAATTACTTTTTCAATTCGACATATAAAAGGCATTTTACATATAGACTCATACCATGAAGATTCAGAGTTGTGCATTCCATGAGAATACAAATCAACAAATGTTAAATCACATTCGCGTAATACCGTGTATTATAGAGAAAGTTAATTTAACATTTTCATGTATGTAGACTAAAAAAATAAAATACTGATTTATCAACAACGACTAAAAATTTAGAATTTTATCCATAAAAATATTGCAGAACAAATAATAGAGAATTTTATAAAATTTCAATAAATGTATTCTGTCAGAAATAAACTAATTTAAACATCTATTTTTTTTTTTTTTTGTGTATTTGACACAAATATTATTACGTTTAATATTTTATTTGTTATAACAAATATCAAATATATAACTTCCAATGTACCTAAGAGAAATAAATAAAATAAAATCCTAATTTTCATCTTCTTTCCATCATTTAGCAAATAACCCTATTTTATCATATAATCACTTGTTTACATATTGTTTATTGCGATAAATTTTTAGGTTGTAATGAGGTAGTGATCATGTGTTTCAGCATAAATCCATTACATGATAGTGATCTGCGAGAATATTTTTAAATAAAAATGATAAATTTTGTGTCATGAAATATGATATTTATAAATCTAAATATTTTCTGTATATACGTATATAGTACTGAATATTTTATTTCATCACAATCTAAACTCGAACTTTATACTACTCGATTGAAACAAAAAGTATATGAACGCAAATAATACAATACATATACAATACTGTTTTATTTTACTTCAATGTGACAGAAGTCCTTTGGAATCATATCACTTTGAAATAATCATGAAAATCACAATGTAATTTATTTTGTTGACTTCAAATTCAAATAATTGTAGCTAATCAGAATAATGATCAAAGTACACCTAGTAAATTTGATATGATGTGGTCAAATTTCGTGTATAAACGGCATGTTATGACAATTTGCTTTTTACGCTCTGAAAACCACGAAGGGCGCGTTATAATATGTTCACTTTACAATATCCCATCTGCATTGCTTCGTCAATTATCGTGTTCTCCGTGCAACAATATTGTATTAATTGTATTAAATTATTACTGATTCAACGTCTTCATCAAATATGTTTTATTTTAATGGAAACTATTTTATATCGTTGTTCTGCAAATATGATATCATTACTTTCCAGTATTATGCTATTACTACAATAAATGTTGAGTAATTCATGTTTACAATAAACTTCATTATAAAATTGTGTCTATTACAATTTATTGCCATCACAGTTATTATTTGGTCTAAAGATACTTCATATCTGACCTAAAAATATTTACACCATTTTAATTTCTATAGCGATTTAGTACATGATTTTGATTTAATCAGTCGTGGTATGTGCAACCCGCAAGAGCTATGGAAAACCTCGTATGTATACATTGTGTATGTAGTATTTATTTAGGTTATAAAACATGAAGTTATAAACTTTAGTTAAGTAAAATCATAGTGGAAATTTGAAAGATGTATATAATATGGTAATATTATTACAATTAAAATCAGCATAGAAAAAAAATACGGATGTGAATACCATCGAAACGAACCATAAACGCCTATGCAACTAACAAATGATTCTATAATGTATATTTTATAGTGGATCGACATTAATACAATACATAATTTATTTTCAACGAGCCATGTTTGAATTGAGATTACTTAATAATGCTACATTATGTAAGATGCTAGTTATTTTGTCATTGCTTTATAATATAACAGTCGGATTATTTGTATATTACATATTATATTTTCTAATTTTTCTGCAATTTTTTGAGAATGTTTTAATTTAGGTATGTTAATGGATATATTTTTAAAAGTTTACTATACATTTTTTTTTGTACGACTAGATACCAATTTCTGTAATATATTAACTCCAATTTTAAAATAAATTATTTTATTTAATTGGCTTGATAATGGTAGTATGCTATTTTTCAAAAAATACAAATCTCAGTAAATTTAAAAAATTTTCATATTGTAAAATACAAAATTGTATTAATGAAAATGTTTAATGATCTGCTTCTTAAATCTTATTTTCCTATATTATAGAAATACTTTATTATAATACTCATATTAAAACTACAAAAACCTTTTTACTGTTCCTTTTCATACAGACCTACAGTATCCTTAAACTCTCTCCAAACAATTTAAAAAACTTAATTTAAAACGAATACTATCAATAGATGATGTTTCAAAAATATAATCCTAGTTACAATTTGGTGTAAGTAACAGTTATTCAATGATCCACCAGGTTCATTGCTTGGTTAACCAAAGGTTGTGTGCCCTTGAATAAAAACATTACTACATCAGTGCGTTCTTGGATATCTCATAAACATTTGTCAAAATTTGACAATCAGGACTTCTTCTTTCTAGTCATTATAATATTAACCTCAAACAAATCTTACCTCATCTCGAAAATCGCTTCTTCTCCGTACGCGTTATTTCTTCTTTCTCTTCTCCCACAGAATTAAAGCAGGTGTTCCACAAGGCGCAGTTATTGCTCCAATTCTTTTTCATTTTCACATCTTAGATCAGTCAATCTCTAACCATACATTACTTGGTGCTTTTATCGATGACAAAATCGTACTAACATTCAGTTTAGATGCTGTCCTTGTCTCTTCTAATATACAAGACCATCTGTACGAGAGGCTGCACAAGAAACCGGGGGACGAATGTACGTGGGTGTATGCGCGCACTAAAAGCGGCCAACATGCGACCCGTCGTGTGTGATTACTTATGTCAATAACCCTGTAGGGTGAGGGAAAAGTGGACTGTGAATTTGTAAAAATATATTATAGTGAGTTGAAGATAGACGAGGTACCCTATCCGTAATTAAAAAAAATATCAAGATATTGTAATATTAAAAATAAATGATAATTATAATAATAATAATAATAATAATAAAAATAATAATAATAAAAACAATACAAAATAATGATAATGATCATAAGCGAGTATCAAAATAATACAAAATAATAATGATCACATACGACGGACAAATTAATACATTATAATGACGAATAGATGTACGACCTGTGACAGTGTGTCGATACCAGATGGATGTTGGGGTCGTTGTCCCAGAGCGACGGCGAGTCAACGATTGGCGTTGGTGGAGTAGACCGCATAAGTCCTACCGCGAACGGCGTGGTCGCACAGCGAATAATCGGATGGGCGACAAGAAAAAATAATAATGGTTTCAGACGCACTACGTTTTTTTTCCCCACCGAGACGTGTTCCGGAAGACTCCGCGATCGCAACAACGAACAAGGAAGAAAACAAAAATCAAAAAGAAAAAGAAAAGAGACCACGCGCATTATCGGGTTCTACAAGCTCCGTGGCGGCGGCATCGTCCCTTCTCTGTGAGTACAACGGACGACCATGTTCAGCGTCAATCGGAATCGTGGTTACAGTACGTTACGCTACGGAGCATATCAATCACGCCGCGCCAAATTTAAATTATGATTTGTATCCAACTCCATCTAAACACCCTTGAAACTTGGTACAAAACATGGAGAGTTAAAATAAATTAAACTTAATCTATTCACTGTACCTTTATTCTTTGCTACGGATTATGCCAAACACTTTTCCTCAATAACCAACCACTTCCCCTTGTTCAGTGTATACTATAGTACCTTATACACTGTCGACTCACCTGACAATCACACTTAATTAGTAAAACCCGAACATTAAATTACGGTTTTCAGCTCCTTCAGCCGTTTCTAACCTCTAACGACATGAAACTCCCCAACAAACTTCTACTCGATAAACTACAACTAAAGCCCATATGCGCTGCCAAAATTTCCAAAATTAACCATATCCAATGATTCCAAACTCTACGCGCAATTTCTAAAGCCGCATTTTATGCTTTAACAATGCTCTCCACACTGATTTTAAATTACCAAAATACTACTATGTATTTAGAATACTACTACAAGGTTTTTATTTGATTTGTAATTTAATTTTAATTTTATTATTTATATTTATCAATTTATATTCATTAATTGTTTTTATTATTCTATATTTCAACAGATTCAATAATACTTTTAAAAACAAAGAAAAAAAATCATCATATTCGATTGAGCTTATTTGATCATGGATTAATAAGAACAAAATGAGGCGTTAAAATACAGGATGAGCTGTGAAAATGAACTTAAAAAGCAGCTATAGTATTAACGTATTTAATGAATATAGTGTAGTCACTAAATGGATCATTCTGTATACTATAGAGGCAACGAAAAGCTTCAATTTTATTATTTAATATAAAATACGCAACGCATTGTGCATATTATATTACGTAAATAGGTTCATAGGATAGATAAATCGTTTTACTTTTTAATTAATAAGTTTATTATTATTTTATAATTATAAAATAATTAATTATATTTGTTATTTCATATTTTGTAAAACAAAATACATTTCTCTAATTTAATTATCTCGAGTATGCTTTATATACTAGCAAAATTCGCTGTACCAAAGCTATACTAAAATTTAATTCATAATTTTAAAGCTGACTAACTCAGTAATGTTTACAATATCATCAAAAATAGAATTTTTATTGTCCTCATAAACAAATCAACAGGTCCATGAAGTCTCTAAATGCCATTTTGACGTTATTTGTAATATAAGTTAAATTATATCAAAACACAATATACTAAGTCTTATTATAAAGTATAAAAAATAAAAAAGTAATTTCTTTATTAATAATTAAGTATACCATTGAAATAATGCCTGTGTGTTTTAAAATTATTATTATGAAAAAAATTAATTCAATCAAATCTGCTTGTGAGGAGCTTTTTAATTGATTCTACAAATAATTACTTTCGACATCCCTTAGTTGCAATATTGTTAAGTGTATTAAATTAAAATATTAATTTAATGGACAACGTTTTATATCAATTTTTAAAAAAGATTCAAACGATCAATACAAAGCTTACATTTTATATGTACAAGATATACGAGTACTTGTAGCTTTAGTTAAATTAATTAAATAATTATCCTTTTAATTAATTAATAACTGATAAAATACTAAACACATATGAATGTAAATATGTTTTTGCATGTATTTAAAAAAGTAAGTATATTTTGAAATTTTAAATGATTAAAACTTTTATTTTTAGTCATTACTGATCAAAGCTCAAAGAAAAATTCACAAGTTAAAACTAAAAATGTCAGTATCTTGTTTTTAAAAATTGATCAGTTCATTTTTCAAAAATACATACATTTCACTTATGGTACATGTGATTACCCGATATTATACATTTATTGCATTTAGTAGATTTAGGACATTACTTGGAAGATAAAAATATCAGATATTTTTAACCGATCCTCAAAATACTGTAAAAACTATACATATATAAATTTTAGACACTTAATTTATTAGAACAACGAAACACGGAAGACTTTTAAAATTTAAATTTATCATAACTTTTTAATCAAATTTTTGAAAATATCTCATTGGTCTATTATTCTAGCATACTTAAGCTTGCCATTCGTCCAGTTATAAAGACATGTTGCGATGTCTCGAATAGTCATTCAATTTGTCTCGGATAAAATATTATTTAATAGTAAAATATAAAATAATATTATACACGTATAATTAATATTATATTATACTAGCTGATCCCGTGCACTTCGTTGCTCGTTAAATATACCAACTCTATATGACTCTAACTTTGTTCAACTCGTTATTTAATATTCGGTGGATGATGTTCTAGATTTATCTTAAGTTTTCTCTCCGAAATAAAAATTCTGATTCACAGATCGCGGTAGATCGTGGACCTAGTGCTGTTTGTACGTTCCTTAGTGTATGATTTAAATCTAATAAAGTATCAAAGTTATACCAAGTTTGACATAATACGGTGGATTAATATAATCAATTAATACATAATCCTAACCTAACCTTAACGTACTAAAATCCGTGGTATAGAATTGTATTGTTGACCATTTGCATTAGTATTACGAACTATTTCTGTTGCTCCGAACGATGTCATTCGAAAACATGAATTGAATGTTCTAATTGACTTCAGGAACACGTTAGAATCTGGATCTGTACCGATAAGTAAACCGTTCAATGGTTCAGGTGGTGTTTCAATTTCAGGTAGTTGCATCTTTCCTGACGCACAACACATCCCAACTGGGTCATTTTTGAATTTGAGAGCATAGCAGTGCGGGCATTCCTTGTCCATAGCACAAATTACTACTTTTGAATGAGCATAATATTCAATATCGGGCTCATACTGGAATGCTAGACGCAGGAATGAATCAGATATAAATGTTCGATGTACCTGTTGGCGTAGTTGGTCATTTGCTCTGCGTGAGTCAACTACGAATCATTCGCACTATCGGATTGGCAATGTTCGTCTGTACTTTGCGCTGTTCTATTTCTCATGTTTGTAGCTGCATTTGTTCTACGACAAATATTGGTATTCTGGCATCTTCTTGGCATTTTTAATGACACAAACAAATGGAAAATATTCAAAGTACTTATTTATGTTTTTTTTTTTGTTACCTTGCAACGTCGGGTAATTCATTATATTAACCACTTATAAATAAATATTATTCTCAAATCTTAAAACCTCCATAGCAACCATTTATAAACAAAAACAAAAATTTCTATCGTAAATCTCAAAATTCCTGTTAGAGCACCTCCCGGGGGTGGAGTTAGGTTCATATATAAACCCTATAAACCCGCTCCATGACATTCTCTATAATTTAAAAAAAAAATCAAAATAATCGGCCCAGCCGTTCTCAACTGATGCAATTTCGAATTTTTTGTCTCCGTTTATATATATAGATTACATTATATTATGGGTACCTAAATATTATGGTTGTAAACAATAATAATTTATCATAGTATTATCTAATAAATATTTAAATCACGAGAGGATATAATTATTTTTATTTCTATACCAACATTACATAAAAAAAAAAGAACCGGATGGGCCTCGCTCTGCTGTACACTTGGGGGTGGATTGCGACTCTTCATAGGATAGGTCATTATAATGGATTTGTTAAATTTGAATTCAATGATAGGTATCATTGTATACGAAAAACGATTCTGAACGGAGATGATATGTTAGTCTAGAATATAATACAATGTTATTTATAAATATTATATAAGTATATTTTATTTTTAAACGAAAAATTTAGAAAAACCGAAAATTTAAATTGTCTATAAATAATCAAAATATTTCAAAATACTTTGAAATTTTAACCATGTATAGAAAACGTCAATATAAAGATTTAATGATAATTTCAAGTTGTTGCGGTTTTTCGTTTTTGAGTTAGGGCATTTTAAAAAAACCGATATCATTTGTCAGTCTAAAATATTATACATTATATTTTACATGTAATTTTATGTCAATATTCGCTGTTCAAACGCTTATAAAAAAAAATTGTGCCTATGGATTTTAATAATTTTTGAATGACAATAAGGACTACTTCTGTGGAATCTTTTATTAAATTTTCAAGTATTTTTTACGAGTCAAATTTTTTTTATCACCGATTATAAAAATAAAATGTAAAAAAATCGAATATTTCAAATGCCTATAAGTGGCTTAAAAATCAATATAATATTTTGAAAAAAATATTACATAAAAGAAATACCAATCTTAACAGCTGGTAGAAATTTCAAAAATCTGCGACTTATAATTTTTGAATTATAACAAATATTAAAAATCGTTCGAGAATAAATCGTTATTTTATGCAATTTCGTAAATATTTAAATTTCAAACAGTCATAAAATTTTTTCCTCTAATTCCGGTAGAAATTTTTTTAAAGATTTTTGAAGAGTAGCTTATAGATAACCTCGTGTTAAAATTTTAAACCTTAAGTATGAACAGAAAAAATTTTATGAATTTTTATCTACAAAATAACTTGCAAATTATCGTGATTTTTACATATTTCGTATAAATTGAAACTTTGAGCACTTATAAAAAAAAATTGTGACTTACGATTTTAGATTTTTTTTTATCAGTTAAGGAACAACTTATAAGAAACCTTGTATTAAATTTTCAAGATTTTCTAGGCAGCCAAAAAAATTTTATCGTTATTTAAAAAAAAAATACTTAAAAAAATTGAAAATTTCAATTGTCTATAAATAGCTTAATAAAAGTCAAAATACTTTGAAAATTTTATGGTGTTTAGAGAACGCTAATCTAAACATTTGGTGAAAATTTCAAGTATTTACATTGATTAGTTTTTGAGTTATAGCAAAATAAAAAATTTGATTATGTCGAAAACTGGTTTTGCGTAAAAACTCCCGTTTTTCCCAAATTTTTTTATGGTTTTTCCCGTCGCATTTAAAAAATATTGGAAATTTTTAACTTTTGACCCCCCAAAGTACGAAATAGATTCACTTTCCTTTCAGAAAAGTTGCTACATAAGGCATTCGAAGCATTTTTACTGCCCCAAAACGTGTCGACAGACACAAAAAAAAAAAAAAAAAAAAAAAACACACATCATTGTAAAATCAATACATTCTTCACTCCGTTCAGAATCGAAAAGAGTCATTCAATATTTTGTCCCGGTTTAGAAATTTCAAAATCTAGTTATCCTAAGTTTACACAAATACTAGTCATAACGGTTTCATAAATTCAAATGATTATTTATTTATTCATATTGTAACATTTTAACATTAATAACAACATAGGTATATTTATAAATTTAATTTTTTTTTTAGAATTGTAGAAGGTAATATACAATTTAATAACATTTTTATTTTAAATTTAATTATTATTTTAAATTCACATTCAAGTTAAAAATCCACTAACTTTCCTCAGCACTTGGTAGTAGGGTATTATATATGGTGCTATGAAATCCACGTTTTGGACACTCAGATATGCGCTCCTTTGTCTGATATTTCATGCCGCAGTCACATGCTAGAAATTCAGCACATCCTTGTCTATGCAGCATATAATTACAGCGTCCATTTCTGGTTCTGAGTTTATTTAGACCATTTTTACAGGTATATTTTTTCCATTTGTTCTTTCTAAAGGATCAGATACAATAATAATAATAATAATAATTTTATTGCAACAGTGAAATATTATAAATTATATAAAATTCTTAAGATTATACATTGCGCTTCACCCTATAAGCTTGGCTTATGCTGGGGGAGCCGTCCTTATCTAAATATTAAACAATAAAAATGTATTTATTAATTATATAAGTGAAATAGATTTGAGATTAAACTGTAACTTATTATAAATATAATAAAATAAAAATTTAAAACAAAATACTATAATGGCGAATATGATGTTTACAAGTATGTATAAAAAACTACCTACTTAAATTGAGACGTGAAACATACGTTTTGAACGATTTCAAATCATAAAAATTATTTACATTAATATTTAACTCTTGACATAGTTTTTAACCTTTATATAAAACACTTTTTTGACCAAAAACTTTATTATAAATGGGTAGACTTATATTAATATTATTACTGTATCTTGTATCATGAAAATGATCTAGGAATGGAATTAAATGTTTATGTTTGTAAAGTTCAATAAGAGTAGATAAATTAAAAATAAAATTAAAACCATTAACTTTTAATTCATTATATATGAAGTTAGAGTTTGTTTGCATAAATAAATCTAATAAATATTTAATAATGCAATTTATAGTAATTAATAATCTGGATAAATGATTACAATACGAATGAAACAATACGATGACTGTTAATTTTAGCCTTATTTCACCCAATTTTCCAATATTTTTCGACGCGAAAATTATGATCAACAAGCTCAATAACAGTACGCAATACTGGAATCCGAGATTCGAATCTCTTTTTCGGTCGATTTTTTGTTATTATCTGGTGAATAGTAAGATTTTTATTTAGTGAAAAAGTGATATATAAGTGCAGTAAGGCTCTTTGACGTCTTAAATGTAGAGAGAGAATATTGGGCAGTGCTAGGAGCCATTGGATTGAAGTTGACTTAGTAGTGCCTGATATGAGCCTCATTGCAGAGTTCAACCGTACATATATTTTGTTAGTATAGGAACTACTTAATCAGACTAGGAAGCAGTATTCTGCAATCGAGTAAACTAACAACAATGTAGAAGTAAGTACGTATATTACGCGTAGCGTTTTAATGCTCGCCCTCCAAATTGTACCAGATTAGTACTGGTAATAGTTCATTCACTAGAATATAATAAACGAATTATTCTATTAAAATGGTTTTTATTACGAAAACAAATAAATGAGCACTTTTTATTCATTGTCTCGTCAATATTTGAGACATACATAGTATACAATATTATTATTATTTTTTTTCTTCGGGAACTTGGACTCGCGTTCATCAATCGACGAGATAAAAAAATACGTTTGGAAACATGACGTTCTATTCAAATCAATTACTTTCAACTAGGTTATCTGCAAAAAAAAAAGATAAAATATTTAACTTTTTGGTAAAGATTAAAATATATGTACCTACACCGGTCCAGTAACGTAGTATGCGGTGATATTAAATAATGTACATATTTTTGTTTAAAGGTTTATATTATGCGTCTAACATAATACTAGAACAGAGTTCATTCAAAACATTCCGCATATTATTCACGTATACGAAATACGATGTGACGCGTTTTATTTTTTACACCTCCACTGAGGTGCACCCTTGACGTGGCATTAATTGAAATTCCCGCGGACAAATACGTTAAAAAAATGATGCAGTACCGTAACCCGTGGTAGAAAAAGGTCCTTGAGTATTTCATAATAATATTTTATTCGTAATAATTTTTTTTTCCCGCCGATGATGACGCTTTGAATACCCGTAAACGATTATATCCGGGTACTGCAAAGTTCAAGGTACCGGAATAATTTGTAGACGGTGTTTTTTTCTTATCAATTCTCATTCATTCTTTTTAACGTCCAAAAAATAATCTCAAACTTCAAATATTTTATGCAAATGGGTTTTCCCTTCGGTGATATTATATTTTTTTCTTCTTTTGTCCTTACACTCGAAAACTATGTACATACATATAACACGTCATGTTTATAAAATAAAATAAAAATCCACGTTTCGCGTTAATTATTTCGTCGGTTTTCGAACGAATGAAAATACGGTAGTAACAGCAGCAGTAGCAGCTTACATTGTTCAACGGACTCGGAGCCACAAGACTGCGGCTAGTAGAAAAATAGAAACACATAAGCATTCATCATCGTTTTTGCCAGGACGAAAGTCACGACGAGTATCCATATGCATGCGTGTATGAAAAACAACCATGAAGAAGTTTTGCGCGAGACACAACTTGTAATAATAAAGAAGCTCTACATAGCTGTACTAGTATTAACAATACAAGTCTCAGTGGTCCCATTGCTTAGTAGACTTCTTATCCAACGGCAACAGTGCAGACATTTCCTTATATAATAGTGTTTCCCAAACTATTTTTACCTTTAAGTGTTTATAATTTTTTAATAGTTCTTGTTTGATAATATCGTGTAAAAAAAAAGAAGAATTAACCCCACCCTTAGCGAATTCTTGTTCCCCTCAAAATAAAAATTTACCCCAAAGGGGTGGCAACGAAAACGTTGGGAATCACTGGTAGGCACGCGTACGTATTATCATTTCCTCCTGGCCGCTGTACCTACCTACACGCACGACCAAAGATAACTACAATAATAATAATATGAACAATGATGGTAATAATAACGATGATGATAATCATAACGGTAATATGCGCCACGTCGAGCTCTTTCGTCTTCACCCCAAGGCCGCCGCGCGTCTCCTCGATCGAGAGCCTACATCGCGTTGTGTAATAATATCATAAGTGAATAATACTCCAAAGTCATTTTATAAACAATCGAAATGTTCCACGAATATCTCAACTCTCCGAGTTCAACATTTCTTCTAACGCAGAACCTTTCTCTAGATCTATTTGTCCCACCGAGACATTTCTGAGCACCTACCAGTTTTTATGTACTCTCAAAATATAATTTAGTTACATTTCAAACTCCTGTATTTTCAATATACAGTGTTTTCCTTCATTTGAATGCACCAGTACCTATATTAAATTATAGAAAATTGTATATGAAAATGGTTGATTAAAAATCGACGAAATTAAATGCAAATCAATTAGATTTTGTCACATATCACGTATATAATCGTATTAAAATACTTTATAGCTTACTTTATTGATATGTAAAAAAAATATTTTCAAATGATTTTCACTACGTATGTTATAATTTTTATTTTTAAATAGATAATATTATAAATAATAAAACATATGCCATTTAACGGAGCTGAGCAGAGCTGACAATATAGTATACGCAACTACAGAATCATAATAATAAGTGGTACATTTAAACATTTTCTAACACTCCGACACTCCTAAAGATCGATTTTCGTAAGACCACATTAATCGATTTTGTAGAAATTATACGTGGTTCGAATAATTTTAAAAATTGAAACTCATGACATTAAAATACGTGTCTAAAAATGTATTTGCAATATGTACTAATTGTAGTTGCAAAGTGCAACAGCCAATACAACATATTCATATTTCACTATGAATGGTAACATAAAACATAAACATTATAATATAATGAATATAAAATTTATATGCAATTGCATTAATATCATTATTAATGATATTATCTCATTTAACCATTCTTATTGACACTATAATAAATAAATAATACTTGTTATTATGTTTTCCTTATTAGCTATCATCATTTAACGAATTCATCATAACTTTTGCATTTTAATCACTTATTGTACATAATGCGTACATACAGTATTTGTATATTGTTATTGTTGTATTTATAATAAAAACTTCGAAATCAAAGTTATCAACCAATAGTTTGAACAATTACAGTTTTTTATGTAATTTACCAAACAAAACAAGTATATTTTTTATAATATAGACTTTTACCTTATTGCGTAAAACAGTTTTAGATTCCAGTTGTTTGTTACTTCATGTTTTCTAATATTTTTTTGTTCGAATATCAAACAAATCTATGCAGAAGTACCAAAAATTTTAAAAATATTTCCATTAATTTTCAACTTATACATACTTACTTGTGACTTCCCCACAACAAAGAACACGGAATAGCTCGTGAAAGTATACGTAATATAAGTTAGTGCCATATATTCTATTTCTGATAAACTTTAAAATATTACAGAAAACATCCAAACACATCTCGACGAAATCCAAAAATGTACGCAAAGGTGAAAAATTATCTTTAATCTATCGAAAAGCACAGCAATTTTTTTCCACTCTGCAAAGACCAAAAATAACATTATTCTAAAATTGAACGGTCAAAATATAACGTAGTCGTAACTCTAAATATATTAGAATAATATTAGATAAAAAATCTTACATATCTTCTAAACTATAGCAATGATACCAACGTTTAAAAATATTAATATATTATATTATACCCACTAATTAACAGTGTTGGGTAAATTACTTTTCAAAAGTAATGAAATTACGTTACTCGTCACTTCAAATATTTTTATTCAAATTGCATTTGCATTAACTAGAAAAATTTTTATCATATTACATTACTTATTCATTAATAAAGTAATGCATCGCAAAAAACTTTTCATATTCGAATTAATATACTCATAATATGTCAGAATATTAGTATTATATTTATACTATATAGTACATAGAATTAATTGTAAATGATGACTGCAGTCTTGTAAGGTAATAAAATCGAGGTAGGTAAGGTATATCAGTTTTAAATGTGTACCTATATAGCCATATACAGGTAGATAGGTGGTTTACTCTTAAGTTGTAAATCATAATTAATTTCAATTAAATTTCATTTTTAAGCCGAACTCTTTTCTTTCTGATAATGAAGTAATAACGTTAATTCCTGGAATGTTTAATAATATTGTTCTTTATTATCGGAATCAAAAATAAATTAAATTTTAAATTTTTTCTGGAATATCTTATAGGCATGTTTTTGTAATACATTCAAAACTATTATTTTAATAAATAAAGTGTAAAATAACGCATTAGTCTGTTACATCATAGAAATTACTCTTCAAAATAATTGCGTTATAATTGCGTTAATTTAAGTAAAATATAATGAAATTACTGCTGCGTTACTGAAAAAGTAATTGCGTTACAGTAATTTGTAATTTGCGTTACGTTACTACCCAGGACTGATAATTAATCGTCAACATTTACTGAGCTGAAAGTATTCTTTATTGTTATATGAACTAATTATCCGTCTCATTATAGAGTATATGAACTAATTATCCGTCTCATTATACTGTCCTAGTGCGGAGACAAAATGCAACATTACAAATAAAAATAAATAAAGTCCTACAATCCGAAAACCTACTTATGATTTCAAATTGTCTGTGGTTTGTTCGAAACACTACACTTCATATATACTTCAAAATACCAACAATCAAAAACTACACCAAGGAATAAACGGTAAAATTCTTCAGTCATTTAAAAAATGCAAGTGGTCCACCACATTTCGGGCTAAATGGCCGTTAATTCATTTTGCGTAATTGAATAATAGTTTTGTAAAACATAATCTTACGTTGAATTTTTTATTTATTTTTTCATTTTATTCTGTTAAATTCAAAAAATTATAAATTTACTGTATAACCAATGTTATCTGATATATAAATGTTAAAAACAATATTTATATATATATATATATATACTTAGATAATTTAATATCAGAAAAACTTTAAAAAAATAAAAAAATTTTAAAGTTTTTATTTACATTGTATGTAGTACTATATAATATACAGTCAAGCGTAAGACTCTAAATGCAATTTAGAATTTCTATTTCGTTGTATGAAATTGTTATACCACATATTATACGCACAGAATACGACACTCTATTTTCATTTGTGAAGCTAAACAAAACATTTTAGCTTCTTCCAGTGTTAATAGTTAATTCAATATTTAAATTTATCTATATGAATAATATGCGCAATACAGTGAAACCTCTATTAATGGACACCTCTCAATAGTGGACCCTTCCCAATAGTGGACACTTCTAAATTCCCCGGCAAAAATGTATGCGCATAATTGGTTTTCTCAATAGTGAACAACTCTCTATAGTGGACAATTTTTAATTCCCCGTGGCTGTCCATTATATAGAGGTTTCACTGTACTATTTTATGACAACATTTATAAATTATTAAAATTAAATTAATTGCAACTGAACAACATAAATGAACATTTTTAAATAAAATATAAATTATTAATGCAACAATTAGTCCTTTTATTACATTTTTATTTTCTATTATTATGTTAACGTGGAAATCACAAGCAGTATAATACTGCAATAATTGCTCTGTACATAAAAATTTTAAAAAATTAATTAAAAGAGAATATGTTAAATAATATATAAATGTTAGTAATAATACTAGAACAATACAGATTTGTCAATTCTGTTTAAAAACAAAAGTTTAAACAACTGAAAACTTTTATGGAATTATAGATTTTAAAAAGTTTTATAAGAAAAAAGAACATGAATATATAGTTTTAGATAAATAATCGTAGCATCGTAGCAGAAATGCATTATTACTTATGAAGAAACAAAAGTTCAAACTTTTTGCTAACCCTTAAAATCAAGGATTCATTGTCATCATAATCATTCTATAATATTATATACTAAATATTTAACTGTTTACATTAAAGTTTTTCATGACTTCAAACTATATTTTCTTGTCTTCGCTGGTTGAAAACTTGTAATCAGTATGTGTTGCTACGTTAACTGCAAAACTGAATAAAATCACTATCGTGCCGATACATACGCCCTATGACAATCTCACGGGATAAACAATGTGTAAAATAATTATTCGAAAAAATAAAACAAACGACAAACTCATTCAATCATGTATACGTTTTAATATTTATATGAAATTATAAGCACCAAAGTTGAGAAGTAAAAACCTGCAACATTCATCATTATACATAATATTTCGAATTAAAATACGAGGATTTACATTATAGCACAATATTATATTACGCTCTGGTTATAAAATTTCTTAATCTACGCTCAATACATTATGGTTAAATTCGTGTAACATACATCTTATAAAAAAAACTCTAGTATATGAATCGAACATAATTTCATTTAAGTATAGTTTGTAATTTCCAAAAGTCGATTGAGGTTTTGAATCAATAAACAGCCATGACGTTAAAAAATGCAACATCTAAAATGTACAATAATTTAACGACAATTAATTTATTGCCCAAATATATTATAAAATATTTAAACAATAATTTTTATAATTCATTATACGATAAGTGTGCAGTTCATTCATGTTCTAGGTAAAATACATAAATTATTATTTAATTCTAAACGTATATATTAAAGAAACATCATATTTTGTTTTAAGTTTTGATTTCATTGTATAAAATTTACTATAACTTAATTTTCAAAATATAACCAACGGATTAAGTACCAATCAATATGTTTAATGTAATCAAATAAAAATTCTAACTACATTCACATAATTAATGTAAAAAATGCAACAATACAAACTGTGATAACAATATTAAAAGCTTAGAGTTCTCGTTGTGAGAGTCTAAAACATGATGTACCAGTATATAAAGTACTCGAATGTTTATCCCGTGTCTAAACAGTGTCGAAAAATATATAATAATTTACACATGGTTTAAAACGATAAAAAGCATTTACCCAACTTAGAGCCCCCCCCCCCCCGTGTTTAGTCAAAAAAAAAGTATACAATGTGGTGTAAATATTATTTATTTATAAAACTTAAATCATAAAATTGTGTTGACGCTTGCTGTTGTCCACTTTTCCAGGTTTGTGGCCGAATATAAAACAAAATGCTACAATTTATAAAACGTGATACTTATACTTTTTTAATAAAAAAATAAAAATCTATAACACGTTATAAATCATTCGGGTTATTGTGTAAAAAACCAGCGTCCATTATGGTGAAAAGTTCGTTGAGAACTCACGCGCTGTACGTAAACTTTTAAATTCATAAATAATTGACATATTTGTATATTGGATTCGTCATGCTCATTACACGCCTACCTCTGTAGTGTTTCTCTGACAATAATGAATAAAAAATACGGGTATCACATGAAAACTGTTTTTTACCGAGTACTTCGAAGTTCATAAAAATGCATAAACATTTCTATTATCTCTCAAAAAATTATTCATACACAAACACACACACACGCACACTTACACACACACACACACACACACGTACACGCACACACGTGCATGCACGTGCTTGAGGAAATCCTTGATATCCCAATAATGGCAGAATTCGAGATGGTCGGGACGTGGAAAAAAGGATGGATGGGCTGGGCAAAGGATGACGGAGACATGGATAGGTGAACTACAGTGTTAGTCAGACCGGGTCGGCGACGCACTTGATCGATCCCGAGTGACGTGAAGAAAAACTCCCTATGTGTATAGTACATTT
This sequence comes from Sipha maydis, assembly GCA_034509805.1. Classification (NCBI taxonomy): domain Eukaryota; kingdom Metazoa; phylum Arthropoda; class Insecta; order Hemiptera; family Aphididae; genus Sipha; species Sipha maydis. The sequence continues at coordinate 104,277 of JASXSY010000502.1, forward strand.
TACTTCATCCAGCTATTACCTCGTCATTGACATACCTAGAATTCCCAAAAGGTTTACGCTACCAGTATTGAGATAATATACATCGACCGGTTTATCATACGTTTATGCATTTATTTTTTAAACAAACCATATTTACCGAACGAGATGATTAAAACTGTGTGTTGTAAGACCTTCATACAACGGAGAGGAAAATAATTTATATGGTGGAATATTGTTATAGTAACATAAGTTAAAAAATATTTAATAAAGAAATATCTAAGGTAATTCACGAGCTGTGAAAACAAAAAAATGTATTCGGTGAACGTATTGCTGTTTTGATTATAATGCGATATCGTAACCAGGGCCGTATTTAGAATTTAAGTGCCCCGGGGCACTTATAAAATTCTGCCCCTCATTTTTGAGTTGGAAGAAAAGGGATGAAAATAAACATATTATGTTTTATCGTTTGTATTGTACAAAATACAACTGCAATGGTTATCAACAACTATAAATGCGGGCTGCATTCAGGCATCTGCGTATTATTTAATGTCATTATCTGTTAAACCAAAAAATCCTTCAGCATTCGTTTAAAAATAGATTTTAGAGAATATCCTATAATAAACTTCAGCTCAATTTCCATCGATAAATCGACAATACAAAATACTATACTTAGGAAAAAAATATTTAATACAATTATAATAATTCAAAATTGGCTAAATACAAAAGAAATATTAATAACAGTTTACCGCCCCCAAAATTCCACAAAAGGGAAGACAATTAACTCCCTACCCTCCCCTTAATACAGCCCTGGTCGTAATACCATACTTTGTAAACCAAATTCATATAGTATATTCGTAGTCTTAGTGACGAATGCACTCGATAATTTATATATAATATACAATAATAAATAGATTCCATCACTCCGTTCAGAATTTAAAATACTACGGGTAACATACGATCAATTAATATTAACGTTAATACAAAATAATGAATAATTTGCAAGGTTTTCTGAGTTATTAACTGAGATTTTACGATAGTTGAAAACAATATTGGTTAATGGCGTAAATTTATTTAAATGTTTACATTATAGTGTTAATTATTTTCACATGACCATGAACTGTGAAATATGAATAACATATTTATCTAACTAATTGACAAGCACATTTATTTGTCTAACACTTCATCTTACATTGGCATAATTGATAACATTGTGTGTTAATTCAACAATTATAGCCTGCTGTTTCTCCAAGTGTTATGTTTTTCTCTTCAGAAGATTTGAAAAGCATTTTGAGATGGTGCAATTCTTTTTTACACGGCACAAGTAAAGATCTAGTATACAGAATTAGCTTTAGCTCTTTCAGCGCGCAATGCAAGAGTTGTTTTGGCGTCCCTTCCTCTTACACGACTACAACGCACAGGTTACGTAAACAAAAAGAATTAGAGAAACTGGAGGAGCTAAGCCTCAATCATAATCAATATATGAGGCGTGGCGAGGCAAAGTGATCTAAGTGCCAAAATTTAATTTTTTGGCAAATCAATAAAAACTGTCCCAAATTTACAAAAACAATTAAATTTTTATTTTTCAAATTTTGATAAATCATGAAGTATAAGATTTAACAAATTATAAAAAAAATTTTGACAAATTATAAAAAACAAATATTTTAAAGAATAAGAGTGTCAGAAATGATCTATGTCCAACAGTTTAAGCACTTAATATTTTTTCAAAATACAACCTATTTTCTTCACTTAAATACTGTAACATAGCTTGGAGGTCTTTTTTCTTCGTTTCTTTTAGTGGCACTACACCTGGAAGACTTTCAATTTCTGCATTTATAAGGTTTTCAATTTGTATTCCTCGTTTAAAAATGTTACATGTTTGAAACGGCAATAGGGAACTGAAATTTTTCTTAAAATAAACGATTCCTGGGCTATCTTTTGTCACTTTCAACCAAGCAACTTTACTTATTCCCAGCTTCGATGTATCTAAAAATTTTGTAGAGGCAGTGTCAAAATCAAAAAATGTTTTTTTCCCCATGTCAATATACTTGAACGGTCTGTCAAGTCTAGAGCTGCGAATAACACGCTTTACATCGTTCACATTGAATAACTTAGATCGTTTAGCTCGTTTTTCAATTGTAGCAAAGTCTCTATCTGAAGCTGAGTAGCTATGACCTGATATAAAAAATTTATGTTCAATCGTATCAAATGTGCCATTGGCAACCAACCATATGTAAAGGAAAAGAAGCATCCTATTTTTAAGTTGCCCTGCACAGTTATCACTCCAAACTGTTAGATGACGTTTGTAGGAAGAGAGATGTCCTGAATTAATAGCTTGCATTAAACATGAGGCAATTTGGTTCCCTCCTCGCCCTGATTGCCCCTCATGCCACACGCACATGATGCCATTGGACGTGTCTGTTACATGAATTCCAAAGTTAAAGCATGAAAGCTGACGACTGTAATAGATGCTAGTATGGGATAGTTTAGGCAGTGGGTAGACTTTTTGTAGATCCATAGTAATAGTACACGTTTGACTTCCAGGTAATGTACTTTTCGCAGCATCAACTTTAATAACTTTGGTGACAGCATCGACTTTATGATGGTGTAATTCAAGTTCTGTCTTACCTGATGAGGCTACCAGTACGTTATTGTCATTTCGTTTAATAAAAATAGCATGAATGGACTTAGATCAATTAGAGCGAATGATATGTGTGGACATACAGACAGCTCCATCTATAATATTGCTTACCAACAATTTATTGATAGTTTGGAGATAGGTCTCTTTACACAGTATTGGTATGGGCACATAGATCATTTTGGTGTAAAAAAAAGTATTTTTCAATTTTTGGCACTTAGATCACTTTGCCTCGCCACGCCTCATATGTTTGTAAATCGTACAGACAACAATAACACAATTATAGTATAATACTGTACTTACAAGCGCGGACACTCTGCATATTGATATAATAATAAATAATAATAATATTAATCAAATTTATGTTAAATCTCATCGTAAAAATTAATTTTTTTCTATCTATATCAATCAGCGCTGCCAACGTTCGATCAAATTTAGTTTTAATTTTGACGCCTTTCACACGCCCTTCTGATTTCGGTGCCCTATACCGTCGTATCCGTCGATCGTATACTTCTGTTAAAAAAAAAAACAACATTTTCGGTACCTAATTCATATATAAAATATTTGTCATATCTACATCAATAATATAAATCATAAAATTAATATTTTTTTTACTTATATAATCTATAAAAAACATTGACAACATTACCTAATACATTGTGTAGGAATCCATGGGCTTCGTCAACGTTGGTTAAAAAAAAAAACGAACAATTTCGAACAAAAAAAAAGTTCAAACTTCTGACCATAGATATATTTTATTTGATTGTGTCGTCATCCTTCGGCTTACTATTGCAAACATTTTATTGCATTATGTATATACATATATTTGTTTTCTGATTAAACGAGTGAACATTTATATAACGTTCATCCGATTGTATGGCTTAGTGCAAAAGGCTTCCCATAACTTTTGAAGATATGATATTAAGTAATAATACCTGCGCTAGTAAGTAAATTTAAGTTACATAGATAAAAAAAAAATATAATGGTATAGGTAAAATAATAGTTGTTTTTTTCTGTTTATAATTTATTAAATGCGACATCACGATCAATGATATATTTTAATTTATATAATTTATATCCTTTTTATTTATACCTTAGTATAAACAGTATCATGTACTTTTTATTTTCGAAATAATGAATATTTATGGTCAATAAATATTATTTGCCGAACTATTATGTTTAATAAAAAATAAAATAAGTCAAAATTAACTTGGTAAAAGTTGTAAAGTTACCAATAGCATCACCCTAAGATAATTACTAAAACCAGTTTATTTAAATATAATACTGAATTGAATCCATAAATTTGTATGACAAATTGTGTAACAATGTAAATATTATAAAATTTTGATATTTTCAATTCTAATCAAATTTATTTTAAATAAAAAAAAAAAACAAGACAAAAGAAATAGTTACTATAGTGATAACTAAGGTCCACGACTAACTACTTAAATGAAAATATTATTGATAAATCTAAACAAACCATAACAAATTAAAAGACACAACTATAGCCGAAAAATTAAAATTAAATTAGATAAAATTTCCTGTAAAAATAAAATAAACATTATAAAATATGCAAATATATTGAAGAGGACCATTTTGTATATGAATTATGAATAAAATTAGCTATTTCCTACACAATTATTTAAAATAATATCTTTATTTAATTATTAACAATTCGGGTTTATGTAATACAATTTATAAATCCTCAAATTTAATAATAATTTTGTTTTATTTCTAAAAATACAACTGATTGTTCTTCAAAATTCTAATAAGTAAAAATATTTTTTAAGAAAATAATTGCTTATTATTCAGGTATCTATTTTTTTAATAAAAATGTCAACACTCACGGCACAGGAAATTTATCATATCAGCTAGTCGTGTTCATATACTAGTATACTTGTTTTGAACGAGAAGCAGACAGAGTAGCACCTTTATGTCACCATCAATGACAATTGCAAATTTTTGAAAAACGTTAATCTCCATTCATTCGAAATAAATCCCGGGAAAGTTTAAGATTTTCAGTATGTTTTTATGAATATTATTTTAACAACAACACTTTCACGTGTTGCAAAAAACACTGGAATCAGTAATATGATATCAACACGAATTAGTGTAATTAATATACTAACGTGTCATCGAGTGTTTCGAAAGTTAGGAAATCTTAAATATATAGTAAAGATCGTGTATGTCATGAAAATAAACGTAGATTAGAGATTAATTTGATGTTATTAACGTTTAATTAAATGCGAGCGATATATTTACCACGTATAACAGTAGTGTCACAAAAACTATAGATAATATATATACTTGCATACAAACGATTGAATCGATCCATTTGGATATTAATCAAAATTTCTTCTGCTGCGCAGCTAAAACTGAATAAAATCTTAGACGAGAAAAATCATTTCTACAGCGAGAGGTTGAATAAAACGTTCTTCTTTACGGTTTTTTATCATGTTTTCAAATATTGTTGAGATCGTAGATAATTAGAATTCCATTAGATAAAATATAGATTATTTTTAAATGGCTTATAACGTTCTTATGTTTAGTTTAATCATTACTATTAATTTATTTCCTTAACACGTACACTACTATGAAGTGTTTTAATGGAAAAATTTTAATTTTTTGATTTCAGAATGTAAATATCTTCAATCTTATTTCAATTTAGTTATTGACTAACCGCTGCATAATCAAAAACGTATGAATGAATTTTATAGAAACATTTAGGTGGAGGAGTAGACTATCAATTACTTTGATAAAAACATACCTATAACCTTTGGAGGCACGTGAGCAAGCACTGTGCAAAATTTCAGGACGATCGGTGCAGTAGTTCTGGAGTTATTAACGCACAACTTACAGACGTTGACTTTTGTATATATAGAGATAAAAACAAATTTTGTCTTAAAAAAATTATTAGTCAAAACGCAACATCAGTATTTTTGTCATATTTTTTGCCTCAAAAGCGAGCAATAAAAAAGTTAATTAAGTTAAAGTTGTTTTTATCAAAGTAATTGATAGCCTACTCCCCCACCTACACCTCCACATATAATATAAAATTGAATTGCAAAATGTGTTGGTAAGAGCATAACTTAACAACGCCTGGACCAATTTGGTAAATTTTTTTTTTAATGTTCGTTGAAGTCCAAGGATGTTTTTTACAGCGAAAAAAACTCGAATGGTTGTTGGTAAGACACTATAAACAGCCCTTTTCTTTTTAAAACAGCCCTTACTATAATATGGATAATATAATATTGATCGTCTCCATGGCAATGTAATCACTGATCAAGAACATCATCTATGTCGATTATGATGTAATGATTCGGTAGATGAACAATTTACAATGCCATTACATTTTTTTATTCATTATTCATGTATGTATATTATTTAAGAACGTACATTTTTACTAAAAAAGTTGAAAATTGAAACATCAACAAACTGTAAATGTCGTAAGTGTTGTTTTTCTTGGATTTTCAGTTACCTAATCTACTAAGTTTGCTTTTGTCAACTGATACACAAATTGAATTCGAATAGGTATCGTGTTTTGTGCAGAGTGTTAAGGTACTTATGATCACTAATTATTGTATGTGACACAATAATTTATATTTGATATGCCTCCTATACGACGAAGCAATTTACATAAAAAAGCCCGAAATGCTAGAAACCAAGGTAATTACCGATCTAACCAAAGTACACAAGAACGTGACGACCGAAATGAAAGTGAGAGAATTATATTAATTTCTATTAATTTCTATTAATTATATTTATTATATTATTTTCTTTCCTTATATTAACCAACCGTATTATGTCAAACTTGGTATAACTTTGATACTTTATTAGAGTTAAATCATACACTTAAGTACAAACAGCACTAGGTCCGCGATCTACCGCAGGTAGATTGCCTACCTGATAATATACTGCTGCGAATCAGAATTATTATTCCGGGCAACAGAAAACTAAAGATAAATCTAGAACATCATTCACCGAATATTCAATAACAAATTGAAAAAAGTTTGAGTTATATAGATTTGGTATATTTAACGAGCAACGAAGTGCACGGGATCATCTATATACATATATATAAAAGTCAACGTATGTTAGTTGTACTTTAATAACTCCAAAATTACTGCACCAAAAAAGCTAATGAAAACGTTATTGAGGCAACAATCATAAAGATAAAATACAAAGTAGAAGATGTCTCGATCCCTCGTATACCGATGACTCCTACAGATTTACCATTCAATTTTAAACATCTACAATTTTCCGTACGCCTGGCCTTTGTGATGACCATAAATAAATCGCAAGGCCAGTCGTTGGAAGTTTGCGGGATCAACTTAGAGTTTTCCTGTTTCTCGCATGGACAATTAAACGTCGCGTATTCGCGCGTCGGAAAACCGTCATCTTTATTTATTTACGCACCACAAAACAAAACAAAAAATATAGTTTATCAGACAGTTTTAAATTGATTAACAGACTGTATCATAACTGTGTGTGCATATTAGTATCAATTGAAACCTTATTGTTGTGACGTGACTATTTTTAAGCAAAATCATGTGTAATAAATAAAACCTCATTCATACCGAGCATTTTTTTTTTTTTTAAATTACGGATTCCTTTTGTTTGTTTTAAGTTTTTTTTATATATAAGTTTAGCTTTTTTATTTATCGAATGAGGCAATATGAAGTCGAAAAAATCCCGGTTTTCACCTGAGGTAACTTTTGCCCGGGCAACGGCGGGTGGGACAGCTAGTTATTATAATAAAATAGGAAAGCAACCTTGAAGAAATGCATCATACACATCACAATGATTACCTGATCACACAAAAAGCAATTTCAAGAATTACGGAACTTATGAGAAACATTACGAACAATCCATGGTGTCCTATTGTACAATATATAATTTATATCAAGCGGTCAATTGTATTGAATTTAAATCATCAAATTACAATTAGAAAAATATCAGTTTATAGAACAAATCACTCGCATTTTGATCGTATTCTTGAATAATAATTATAACAATTATTGTATTAGATTTTTGTATAAATACCTACTTTTTAGCATTTGAATTACTCTAATCATGGTTTCATTACAGGAATGGTTGAAGACTGGATTAATTGTCTCACTCTCATATGCGTATCCATAGAACATTTCTATAAATAAGGATACAATTTTAGATCGATTTGCAAAAAATAAGAATCGAAAATTAGATTTTTTATTATAATTTGTAGTTTTTCATATTTTATTTATTATTTTTGACTATTATACTATATTGTATAATCTGCAGTATACTTATTGCTTTTTAAATTAAAACTCTTTTAAGTTGAATAAAAAATGTTTTAGCTGATAGACGCTTTAAAGTATATAATTTTTATTTGTTTATATATTAATATGGTAAACTATGATACTGATTTTGAGGCATCTAAATATACTTCGTTATAACATGTGACAAATAAAAATTAAAAATATTTGTGTTATGTTTATTCCGATTCCAAAATTTTTTTATCTTGAAGACACGCCAATACCTATTATACGATCTCCGGAGCTAAAACATTAAGCTATGTTTCATTCTGTTTAGTCAATCTTTCACAAATAAAGTTTTTATAAAATATGATATACTTTATTATATTATTGCGGTGTGTCGTTACTATTTAAGTTTCAGTAGTTTGATAAACATCACGATCGATATATCATCGGTACACTTACACACACACACACACACACAGAAGTCACGGATCTCGTTAAGCCAACATATAGTAATATAATATTATGATTGTTGGTCACGACGAGAGAGTTCTTTTAACCACCGAACAGGTAACTTATTGTAAGGTTACTCAAATTAACCTGACAAAATCTAAATTCAAAAAACCTTCCTTTTTTTCATACCTTATGACCGGACAGGTACACTATACTTATGACGTAATCATTCAAACAATGACGATCGAAGACGAGTGTGCCGAGCAATACGACACTACAGTCCACAATAAATAGTGTGTTCACGCTAAGGCCTCTTTCACACAGTCCGTTTCTTTAACGGCAACGGAAACGGATCGGATAAAAATGTCCGTATATATAAAAGATTTTTGTCCGTTGGTAAAAATGGTTAGTGTGAAAGGATTGTATGAATAACTATGTGTCTTATCTTATCCGTTTTCTTTTTTTATCCGATCCGTTTCTGTTGCCGTTAAAAAAACGGACTGTGTGAAAGAGGCCTAAGAAGTACCACTGCATTATTCAATTGAATGACCTTGTATTGAAATGTAGTTTTCAAGGAATAAAAAAGAGTACCAAATTACACAATTTTAAATAAATTCAAATTTTTTATACTGAACGGTACAAAAAATATAAATTTATCTAAAATGTTGTACTTTAAGCGGTCCCTACACGATCAATAATATTGCACAATAATCGATATTGCGCAATATTATTGACGGTCTAGTATAGGTATTGAAGGATTGTACAATATATTGAAGAAATCAAACTAGGTTGGAAATTTTTTGTACAATACACAATATTATTAAGCGTTTGAATATGATATTGTGCAAAATTACGCAATATTTAGTATCATATCATATCGGTTGTGAAGTCACACGTGTTGTGTCGTATTGCTACAGGTTTATATTTTTTATTCTATTGATACACTATATCATTTTATTAAGAATTATGTCAACTAAAATGGAAGAACGAACTTTCATAATCGAATGTATTAATTTGTATAGGGATCTGCCGGCACTTTGGAATGTCATTCCTAATTCCTATAGTCATCTGGTTTAGTTATTCGTAGACAGTTCAATAATTTTTCATGACTATATTGCGCTCTTTGCTTATACCACTCTTTCATCCAACGTCTTCTTTTATTTTGTTTGGGTTTTTTTTGGTTCAATCTAAATGCTACTGCGATGTAAATTAATTCGGTATCGTTAAGATACATACGAAATAACGTTAAAATACATATTCGTATTTAAAACTATAGTTAAAATATAATTTATAGCAGATAGTAAATGCTGCCTCACACATAGTGCACCGTCGATTTGTGTTGAAACTTACCATCGTTCAACCTTGTTTTTACGTATCATATAGGTGTTTTGCGATAATGGTGCATAATATATGTGCATTATATTTGTATAATATTATTATTCATTAGTTGAAAAAATAAACTGATTAAAAACTAACAATCCAGAAATTAAATTTCTTCGGCTTCCACAGCTCGTGTGTATATTACATGGATAAGCTAGTACTGTAAAATAATAAATAACAAATTAAACTGAATTAAAAAAAAAAAAAAAAAATTAACTAACGGTTTAAACTGTAGGAAATATGGAATATAATATAATTATAATCCCATCAAACAAGCTCGATTTTTACATATTAATTAATAAAAACAAATTATCAATATTTTTTGTTTTTACCGTTGATCACCTTTTTAAAGTCCAATGCATAAGAATATCTTATGGAAAAATAAAAATAAAAAAATATTATATATTCGGGTAAAACATTTATTCAAATACCTAAGAACGAACAAAAACAAAAACTTAAAATTATTTCTATTCCTTTATTTTGAATCACCCAATTTAAGCGATGAACTTATTTCTTCGATATTTTTCCCGATTCATTACTTAAATATTTTCTACTCAACAATCTATAACCAAACAAATATACTATTAAATAAATCAAGTTTATGAACTCTCAAATAAAATTTATATATACCCACTATAAATGATAAATTATTAAATGTAAAATCTGTTTCTTTTCCATCATAATATCGAACGAGTACATTAACGTTAAATACCTGATCACATGGACTTACTGATAGCCTACGGTTGTCAAACACTATGCTATACATTCCCCTGAGGTTATTCAGCATACCTTTCTTTAGTTCCTATATATTAATACTCAGAACATTATTTTTTAGTGTAATTTAATTAAATTTCGTGTAATTTTCTATAAAATGATGTAAATTCTTTCAAAAATATTTATGTTAAATTTGAAAAGAAATAAATCAATAGTTTTTTTGCTTATATCGTTATCATTATAACCATTATTGTAATTAATTTATTTCAAAATACAAAATATTTTATTGAAAACAAATGTTTATAAATAAAACTGAGGCTATACATCAATAATGATAAAATTATTTAATTTACCTATGTTTCCCGAAACTATTTTTTTTCATAATCTTATATTTACATAATATATTATCTTTATAAATTGTTATTATTGTTTCTATGATTAATGTTTGTCCTTCTATATACTAATACTCGCTTAATATGTTGTATTAAGGAACGTATTTATATATGATGTATACCAATTGTATTATATTGAAAAATGATCCGAATGGTAATTTGGGGTCACGGAAGCCGTAAACACACATTACGCTACATCATCGCTTTTTCAGCGTCTATTATAACTACAAGAAACGAATGCAATGGAAAGAACGAATTAAATAAAATAGTGTGTTTAATTTTACACATAAAACTGCCATCTCCATATTTTCGTTGAAATTTATTTTTTCTTAACTTCAGTTTTAGTACATTATATACATACGTTTGCGTGTTCAAAACTTTAACATACATTAACTACAGATAATTTTAAAATACCAATATACAAACAAAAAAGAAAAAAACAATATAAAAACGTATGTATTTGAATAAGAAATTATAATTGTATTTAGATTCATAACATAAATACCTGAAAAATATTGATTATTTTTAGTTTTAATATAAACTGAATAACAAAAAATTACAATAGAAATACCATTGGATATATATATATTATGAAAAACCCTTATTATAATTATTATTATTATTATTATTATTATTTTAGATGCATTATTATAATTCATTTAGTAGTTCAGTAATCGATTTATTTTTTTTTATTTAAAAAAATATGTTTTATCTGTAGTTCAATTGGAACATATAATATTGGTTTAATTAACAATATAAACTAATGTCTAAAAAGCATTATATTATTATATTAATTTGAATCGTATAACAATTCATTATCATTAAGAAATAAAACTTAGTAATTTTACTAAATTGAAAATTTAACGTTGAATAATCGAGCATTTTTAGAAATATTTTATAAATTTTTGAATGACACATTATTATTATTATTATTATTATAAAATTATTTTTGTTCTTCAAATGTATAAATCTATGTCTAATAACACATATTTACTGGTTCGAATAAGGACATTGGTGATTTTAATTACCGAGACGTACGACCACTTTGTAATTGAAAAACCATCACCACCAATTCCTAACGTTATTACAATTGAGCGATAAAAATAAAAACATTCTAAAGATTTTATGCTGAAATCTCTTCACATAAAAAAAAAATAATTGTAATAATTAGGTACACCACTGAAATAAATATAAAAATTATTATCAGCTTTGAGAAAACCGTTGTCAACAACAATAAAGACAGACAACTGATTTACACACTTTACACGCAGGTTGATAAATATAGGATCCACCATGAGTGTAACAGATAGATCCTGAATACGCTGGGTCAGATATGTTATTTAACGAGAAATACTTTACCAATTGTCGCAAAAGTGTGGTAAAAACTGTTGATTCGTTGGACACTGAGGTGGTATACTCGATTTCAGAGTTATTGCAGATTTCATCGTTTTGTGCCTAGCTTTCTGATGTTAGTTGATAATGATAATATTATTCTTTGCATACATACACTGTCAGGTATTTGATTCATGAAGACGATGGTTCTGAGTAACCAGTGCTTTCTTCGTTCAAATTACCCATGAATTAAGATTTTCCATACAGTATTTATTATAATTTGTTAAAAATTAAAAATATTTAATTTTTACCATCTAATTCCAATTATTTTCTTATCATAACAGATAAAATGTCATCTTATTGTGATATCATTAAAAAATATTGTCTTTGCCATCCACATGAGCATCTTATGCTTCTGCAATTTTGTTAGTCGATGATATGTTTTTAAAAATGAAAACTGTTTTAATAGGTTCTGTATCATTAGTTTAATATATTTTTATTATTATGACATATTTTTGGAATTAAATTAATTTTAACTATTTATACCTATCAAAACCATAATAAGGTACTATACATTTTGTTTTTTGCAATTCATAATCAAATCAACTGTAAATAAAATGAAATAATTTTATTAATATAATATTGTTAGTGACATAATTTTATATTTTTAGTATATTCATAGATACAATTTGTACCGGTTAATAAATTAAAATTAAAATTCTCAACGTTAGCCAAAACTATGTTAATCAGTAAATAGGAATAATTAAAAAAAAAAAAAAAAAAAATACGAAATATTAATATTTATAAAAATTATATAATCAATTAAGTATAGGTAAATCATTTTACATGGAAGAATATGGAGATATTTAAATGAAAAACTAAAATTTTAACTTCTATAAATAATTAAGCAAATCAATGCAAACAAGAATGTAAAAGTTTCTCTTGTAGCATTAAAATATATTTTTAATAATTTATTCATTGTCATTAATTGTTAATTAAAAAAAAATTAATAAATAAATAAACGTAAGATCATGAGTCATAATTTTATTTTTCCTAGACACAACATGCATACTGTTATGATACCTATAGTACACTATCAACCATAACTTTTATTATATTCTTCCGAAAAATTAAAGATTATCGAATTTTTTCGTCATTGATACTATCTTGTTATTTCACCATTAATAACATAGTGTTTTTTGGATACTGAACGACATTCGTCGTTTCGTTGAAATGAAAAATCTTTTTCCCGTTACTACAGCTAGAATATAATATGATTTATACACGACGAAACCCGTTGTTATTTATTCGAGATAATATGGTATTTTAGTCAGTGGTCGGCGTACGTGTTCAGGTTTTTTACAGCTTATTTTGGATACAACATTTACAGTAAAAGGATAGAGGCTGCAGTGATAGTATAGCCTTTTGCGCTTCCAATATTTATGACCTTTTTGGCGACCACTCGTTGGTCGTACGAAAATTATAGCCGACAATGGCAGCAGTCCTGCCGAGTTTTTTGGGGTTATAATAAAAATAATAATAATAATAATCACGATGACACCATACGCTTTTAATCAAATTTATAATATTATCAAAAAAAAAAAAATTAAATAAATATATATTAACGTTAAAAAAAACGTGCTGATAATACTGGCCTGTTGAATTTTTAAGTCATTGTTTTAGTTATATTAATCACATTTTCTGTAGAAAATAATATAATAAATGTTCCTCAAAATAAATCTTTATCAAAGTTAACAGTTTACATTTAAATTAAATAAAAAATAATAATTTATCAAAATACACATGTTTAGACATGACAACATTTGAAACGAATTTTGTGGAATATGACAACTCAAACCATAACTAAAAAATACGTTTACGTTTAATTTGAAAAAATAAACATAAATCTCATCAACCATTTTGAAACTATTTTTCTAACCGTACAATAATAATATTAACATTTACAAGATACCAAACCAGATCTGATTAATTTTGTATAATTTGATCAATAATAAACTTACAATTCTTTCAATCTTATAATGTTTTATAAAAATGTATTATTATTATGTTATCACTGAATCATTAAAATTATGTTTTTTGTTAACAATTAAAAATGAAAAAATTTGCAAAACTCTAGTGAATTACTTAAATATCCAAAACCTACCATTATGTTCATATCGACTTTAGAACATATATTATATTTAAATGGACGATTATATGATATTACAGAAATCTTATTTAGTTATTAGAAAATCAAAGTTTTTATATAAAACTAGTTAAACCCGTGCACTTTGTAGCCCGTTAAAAATCCTACCTCTTATATGTTTCAAACTGAGTGTTAAATTCGTTAATAATTAAATAATAATTTTTAATAATTTCTTTCGCATTATTTATTATACTCGTAATAAAAATAAATAAAATATAAATAATAAATTATTAAAATTTCCATCGTAAATCTTAAAATGTCTACTTGAGCTTCTTCCAGGGTTGGAACTATCACTTTTTAACTTAATTAAATTAACTAGGCCTATCTTCTACCTGTAGGTCTAATACATCTTAGCACCAAATTAATATATTATTTATTATTAAATTAACCAAATTAAATAATAATCGGTCCAACCGTTAAAGAATTTATAAAGTAAAAATAAACAGATACAAATCCATTCACGGTCCCATTTCAACGATTTATTATGTTATATGGACAATTTTATATGCTGTAGCTTTTTCAATTCGAAAAAACATTCCGAAACTCAAAACAATTTAAAAAAAAAAAATTTATAAAAAGAGTTTTTTCAAAATTTTATTTTCGTAAAAACCAACTCCTGGCAATTACGAACAATTAAAAAAAAATTTAAGCCAAATCGGCCCAGCCGTTCTCAATTGATAAATTGTTATACATTTTTGGCTCCATTTTTATATACTTATATGTACAGGTAGATGATCAAACAGTATATTATAACAAAATGTCAATATTATATTAAAATATTTTTAAAATAATTCTACCTGTTACAGTTATCATTTAAACTTATTTTATTCAATATGTTTCAATTTAAGTTTACATAGGTAAATCAATTGTCCGTATCTCTGCCACTTAAAATAACTAAGGATAAATTTTAAAAAATACTCTTGAGTATGTTTATACATTTGATCCTTTTAAATGTGCAAAAACCATGATTCAGTAATTTTTAGATTTCTTAATGAATTAAAAATACAATTTATACATATTTTGTGCTTTTTATATAATTAGTTTCAAGTGTTTTTTATTTGTATAAAAACCGTGTAATAAATGTACCAAATTAAAATTAATTAATATAAATATTGTATTATAGTTGCTATTTTAAATTACTTATAAACAATATGAAAAACATAAATAAATATGTTAAAACTGTAAATTTTTCATAATTTTCAAATATCAAATAATAAATAATATATATCATCACTCAAAAATAACATGTAGGACTGTAATTGTTAATATCTGTGTACTTATACAACATTTCCAAACTTACGCGTCTAGATATCGAATCACGTGCTCAGCCATCGACGAGAGTGGTGAAAAGATAATTTTTTTCCACCACCAGTAGTCGTCTTTCATCCAAACAATGTCTACAATACCGTCGAATTGGTAAAATTATTACATCCTCTCTTGACGTTTTGATGGCTAATGAATTGTTAACAAAGTATTTTCGATTCAGACATGTTATATAATCCATTGTCGTTGTAAAAATGGTTTTATTAATAACGTATATCGCATACGGATTGTACCACGTAAATTAAAAGTCAATTCTGTTTCTAGATCTGTATTTTTCCAAATCGAGTTCAGTAGTAATATAAAAGCCCATTCTTGTGTTTGTAATTCGGTAACAAGAAAAACTGTTGTATCCGAATTGCATGATATTCCTTGAATCATAAACTCGTTTTATTTTTTCTACTTATAATTATCAAAAATAATAAAACATTTGGTTACTTTAATCGACCTGTACATTCGATAAATATGTGGTTTATATATTACCATATACACTGACGTCACAAACTTAATTATACACAATTTAATCGAGTTATTGATAAGAAAGAAAACCTTTGTTACAGTAACAATAGTAAAAACACCTACTTAAATACATTTTTTTTTTTTCAAGCAACCTATTAAATGTTTTTCAATTAACTTTAATCAAAAATCAAAATAAATTTCTTTCAGTTACATATTATCATATTATTCCTGTTTTTAAAATAACAATGAAAAATATAGTTTGATTATTTATTAAACGAATTATATTTATATAACATATATTTTGTAATACAGATAATAATCCACCATAATATTTAAATATTATACCACTTAAGCGAGTGAAGTCATTACAGTTATCTAGTAGTGACAAACTTCATTGTAAGCACTTAGGAATGAACTTTTATACCAAAACCAGATGTCTACTACAATTTTGTTTTCATTATAAACCTTTATTAAATGACTCGGACCTTTGTTTCTGTTAGACCAACAGATGACCACGATATAAACTTTTAATTAAAGAAAGTAGAAAGCGTCCTCAAAGCTTACGATCACCATAACAACAGTTAATGTTTTCATTAATCGGTGTATGAATTACATAATAAAACACAATATATTATTATATCTTCATAACATGCTTTCGTTATGATTTACATTTAATTTTTATCTAACTGAATATCTGTAATGAATATTTTTACAAACTAATTGAAACATAAATATAATATTAAATCATTTCAATTTATAATAATTACAATTATTATATAATATATTTTTTTTCTCGTAGACTCAACACGACTATATAACGTCAAAATCCAAAGTAATCAAAAGAAAACACTTAAATATAAAACACAATTTTTAAAATATTTCTTGTTTATAATAATATATAATAAAATAACGAATTTTCATAATCTTCCAAAGCAATGTGTCTAATATAAATATTTTATATTATAAATTAATATTATGTTGTATGTGGTATTTTATGAGGATAAAAAAATTGTATTTTAAATTCTGAGTGAAACGGTGAATGTCTTGCCACAATGTGCTCTTTCTTATTTTTCGTATTTGTACTCATGTTACTGATTAAAAGGATTGCTTAAATTAATATAATATTTGTATCTAATAAATGTATCTAATAAAAAGAGATATTAATTTGAGGAATTATAATTTATGAAAATCCTAACAATTCTTATAAATATGAGAAAACTGACAAAAAATTATAAAATAATAATTATATGGTAAATATCGATATACTTGATATTTTATTATCATTGTAACTCATAAGTAATTGTAATAGAGATTAGAAATTTGTACAAAATTCCTATATCACCATTTACTACATATAGAATAATTTTCAAAATAAATTGTTGAGCTACTTAAGAATAATTAAAAATTTCATTTTTCTAAATTTTTTTTTCGGACATTTGGATCAGATAAATTTGATATGACATATTGTCTTGGTAATATAGTACAAATAAAACATAGATGCTGCTAGATAATAAAATAAAGTACATATGTTTAAATATGAAATTTTGAAAATACAAACATTTAACTGTTAAAAATTCAAAACAAATTTAATTTTCACCTTAGGCTTAAAAATTATATGCAAGATTTTTAATAAGATTTTCTCTACAAAAAATTAAGTTACTGTAGGATTAGCCGCTAAAGTAAAATACTACTATAATGCGAAATATTTATTTTTATAAGCATTTAAAAATGCTAAAATCGAATATTTCAAGTATTTTCATTAAACGATGTTAGTCATTTCAAAATATTCTAATAAATTTCTTGTTGATTTTAAGTAATTTAAATTTTTGATTTTTTCAAATTGATGTACCGTTTTATTTTGCAAACGTTAGAACATTAATATTTTAATCTATCTTATCGAGAAATTAAGTTCTATTACAATATCAGAAATATATAAATATAAAATGATCCACCCAACCTCTTTCATTCAGAATCGTTTTTTTCAGTAGCAATGGTCCATTGATTTCAAATTAAAAATTTCAATATAGCAATATCGTTATAGATGAACAATGCATTTATATATGTATATATAAGTCAGTCGACTAACTTTTGCGTTTCTTAAAATTGAATTTATTTTTAATGATCTGTTTACGTTTTATGCTGAAATCTTAACAATAAAAAAATGTTGTTCCATTTGTTTTTGATTCATTTTTAGTTATATTTCAAAATTCAAATTTAAGTATAAAATATATAATTTTTATTTTTGAATTTATATGTATAAATCTGTAATTTGGTGTAAGTAGGGCTCATGTCACATTTTGATCAAATTGAAATTCTTTAGCCTATGTCAATTTTTTTTCTATTATACTTATGTTGAAAAAACGACCAAAGATAAAGATCTTAAAGATCTCAAAGTCTCAAAGACTAATATCAAGACTGTACATGACCATAATAAGACCTAATGTGAATTAGGGCCCACTACTATACAATTAGAAAAAAGCTGCTAGTTTTTGAAAATAAAATACTGAGGAAGATTTGTGGTCCATTGTTTGATAATGAGCTAAACAAATAGCGTAGAAGAAAAAATACTGAACTAAGAGAAATCACTGAAGTTTTACTATTACTAAGCTAGAAGAAGAAAAATGAAAAAAAACGACCAATTTACCTTAAGAAGTGTGACTAAATTAGTATTCAACTAACTAAAAAATTAATTTATTTTTAATTTTAAATTCCATTATTAATGTTTATTAATTAGGCATAATTTTTAATTTTAATTATTTTAAGCTCGTTTCTGCTAAATGAAATCCATTACGTTTCTTTTTAATTTATAGAAATTATATTTTGATAAATATAAATTTTATAGCAAGGAAATAAAAGAATAAGAATTCGAATGAAAATTTCAACTAATTAATTATATAAAATATATAAAATAATGTGAGAAGATGAGTCATGTTATAAAACGTAAACAAAGATAATATTTATTATTTTAATTCAATGAAATTATTGAGAAAAGAAGAAAGTTATCAAAATCGTGCTTTTTAGACAACAATAATGTGTACAGCAATTAATAATATCGATCTCATTTAAAATGATGATGATATAGAATATTAAACGTGGATTAATGTATCAGTATGGAATCAAATTACTGGACTAATAATATTTTAAATAAATAATCAAGTTCAAAAAATCTGTGTATTTACAAAAATTAAAAATACTGAATACTGAATGAATTTTAGCTTTCATTGTTGTCGAATGAAAAACGATAATATTATTTAGGTTTGAAATATATGGCAAATATTAATCGGAAAGCAAAAAAAAAAAAAACTCTGGCAGAAATTCGAATTAGACCATTTTT
This sequence comes from Sipha maydis, assembly GCA_034509805.1. NCBI lineage: Eukaryota > Metazoa > Arthropoda > Insecta > Hemiptera > Aphididae > Sipha > Sipha maydis. The sequence goes on from JASXSY010000502.1 coordinate 123,718, forward strand.
TGTACATACCTTTAGGACGAAACCAAATAAAGTTCGTAAATTAATAAAAAAAAATATCAAGTTCATAACAATATATTTTGATTCATGAGCAAATACGTTTGACTTACAGACAAAGTATACTCGTAGTTAAATATTACCTGTGAAAATCGAAAAACCACTTACTTAATTATTTCTCTCTCGTAAAACAACTAAACGTCTAATATTTGAATCGAACAATTTCAGCTTCGAGGGAAAATATTTCTTCGAGTAAGAAATACTCAGAAATTAAATACGTTCTATAACATAACATATATCGACCAAGTGGAATCATCGTGGATAAAAAATCTTTTTAGAACATAAAAAATAAAACAATGAAACATTGTTTTATTTATTTATTAAGCTTTAAAGGTGTAAGAGCATTATCCGTATTTCTATACTTTTCTACTCACGCTAACAGGTTTAAGCTCAATTATATACCAGCTATCTATAAGTTTCTGATAAGTGTACATTTTAATGAATGTCAGATATTTTACTCATCGTTACCTTTTTCAGACCTATACAGCGAAATGTTGCATTCATATAGAATTTATTTAAAATCCATAAGCAAAAAAATTCTTCGAGAATTCAAAATACAATTAAGATCTCTTGAGTCACATATTTTTTGTCTCTGTTTCATAGAAATAACAAAAACTTAAGCAATGAAAAAATAAATAAATAATAAAACAAAAGTAAAAATAACAAATATATGGGGCCATGTTATACGTGAGGAGAAAATTGTTTTTATTTGATGTAAACGAAATCTTATTGATCGCATAAAATAAAGCCTGTGTTTAAAATGACTCTCGAAATAAAAGTCAAAACGAAAAACGACAAAATACATAAGTTGGAATGAAAAAAGAACTTTTGACTTTTTAACTTTTTTCTTATAAAAATTGTATACTGCGACGTTTTTTTCGGCAGGCGTCCAAACCTCATAATGCCAAGTCAAAATTAAATTGTTAGCTACTTGGTTGAGGTGAACGCAAAGCTCCCTCAAGAATTTATTATATCGCAAATTATTAATTACATAGAATTAAAACGAGTTCTTACAATTACATCCATATATATATATATATATATATATATATATATATATATATATATATATATATATATATATATCTATAATTTATTTATAACCCACTTGTTAATACCTTTAGTTTAGATCTTGTATATTAAAATATTTAGAACATTCAATAAATATAAAAAAAAAAAAAAATTAAAAAAAATGTTAATTTGTGCAATATAATCTCATTATGAAGATTTGACATACTTTAATCAGTTTCTTTTTCTAAACCATAGTTAATAATCAAAAAATGTCAATAAAAATACTAGTTTCAAAAATGTTTACATATATTATTTAAATTTATGTATATTAGTGTATCTATGTTATGTACAATAAAACCTCAATATAATGGAATCGATTAAAACCAACTGATATTTTAGCTAGAGAGACTATAAAATATATATTTCGTAAAACACGAAATTGAATGTATGTATAAAAAATTTCAATACCTTAATCATTTTTATTTCGATAAACATGCTTTATATTTTATTGCACATTATATAATGTTTAAGATTTAGAAAAATAATTTGAGTTATTTGTTTGTTTAAGGTGATCTTCGAGTATTTGTTGTTAATTCCAATAATTCAGCATTTGAAATTGCGGATGAAAATTTAAGGCGTTTTTCTTAACACAAGATTACTTACCTGAAATTTTACATTTCTGTCTTTCAAAGAGTCGCCAGTTATAAGAATGTTTTACTGTATAACATGTATTATCAATTTTCTATTAGTATAAAAATAATGAGTTATAATAGCTTGACAGTAAGGTTAAATATATGTAATTCTAATTTTATACGTACTAATTAGATTAATAATTTGTGAAGTAACATAAGAATTAAAACACTAAATATTTTATAAATATAATAAATGTTCAATATAATACAATGAAATTTAATTAACATAGGTTATTAACGTGATAATGTATTTATTTATATTGAAATAAACGATAAATAATCGCAAAAGATAAATACTATAGACCATGTAGTATAGCATTTATTTTATACATCAGTAAGAAGTAAAATAAGTGGGTTGATTAATGAACTTACATTTGAAATACATTTGTGATAACATTCCTGACATTATAACTGAACAAGTATTTTCATTTATACCGGCTACAGCATGTTTTTTTTATTCGTGATTACGCATTTGCATTTAGAATCCTGGCTGATGGAGCTCTTGGAGTTTTCAATTGTTTATTCTGTATTCGTTTAAATTGAAAAAATGTCTCTTGCCAGAATAACCTTTTTATAAAACGTTAGCCATTATAAATAGTCGATGTGTACGACTGAACATACGAGAGAGCGTAGAGTGTATGTTGCCGGTTATCGCGTAAATGTCCTCAGCTTTTTTATTCAAGTGATCCTGGTTATATTTGAGAAGCGCGAAAGATGGGTGCAACATTCAGAGTGTGCCCGTATATATGATTGGCATCACATACGTGATTATATGGTTATATGATTAAATGTGAACCATTCTCAGATTTTCAACGATAAATTTTAGCTGAAGTAGTCTAGTCAATTTTAATACTTTCATGTTGAACTTATTGTTCTTAAGTTCGACATAATATAATGACAGAATCAATTTGCTGATCTTATTCAAAATATTTCTAATGTTTGGAAAGAAGAAACGTACTGATGTCTTCAATGGAAGTAGAATTATGCAGATAACAAATTATCGTTTTGACTGAATGAACATAATTAACTGCAAATGTGTAACCTACCCAAAATTATTTTATGTAGACTTAAGTTTGAAACTTTGATTTTTATAAAATATTTTGAAATTGAAAGAGTAAAGATTTTTGTTCCACTACAATGTGGATAATATTTCACTATAACACCTAAAGGTTATATTTGTTTTTAATTCATATAAATATTGACTTATGAGTAAATTTGTCATTCATCATAAATTTCTGGTCGACTACAATCTCACTTTGGATAGATGGCAAGTCAAAGACCGGACGAAATTTGAATACGTCAGATAGAGGAATTATGTCCTCAGGTAATGAGACATTTATATTTGGATTGAAGAAAAGTTAACTTTTTTATTGCTCGCTTTTTGAGGCAAAAAATATGACAAAAATACTGATGTTGCGTTTTAACTAATAATTTTTTTAAGACAAAATTTGTTTTTATATAATATAAATAACTTTTTATTTTTAATGAAAACAATATTATTCCATTTTAATTATAATATGGATGTATGACTCTTATGATGACGATAAAGAGCACAATGCAATAATAAGTAAACGTAGTTACAATCAACATAGCAACAATAACATTTTATAATGGTAAATTTTTATTTTCCACCGCATACAATATTTTTTGTTTTCTTTGAAACGATTATTTTTATGTTTCGTGATTAATGGAAGTTCCAAAGTTCCACTTAAGTCAGGTAATTTTAGTATGTAATTAAAATATGGAACATGACTATGAATATATTCCCTTATAAGGATCAATCCCTTTTGGAATAAGTAGTGATAAAGAGATTTGACCGTGCTCGCATAATTCTCTCTTTTGTGTTTAAATACTGATTTAAAATATTTATAGGGTCTATTTACCTTTTAAATAGGCGAAAAAAAGAATATTGATGATTCAATATCAAGATGATTTTTACAATATCCTCATAGTTCTTAAGTAAGCCGAGATAAACTATAGGAAGTCATCTACTCAATTTGTTTTTTATGCTATTTATAAAAAATTAAGAATTTCATATTATCTTTAGATATTTTTCGAAAATTTTGATCAAGTAATGATGGCTTGATAACAATTATTGTCAATTTAATTCAGAGTTCTATGTATATAATTATTTATAATTATTGAAAAAAAAATTGAGCTTAACTATATATTTTACAAGCTTTTAAATATTAAATTCTGACAAAACGATCAAAATCATAAAAATCCAAAACATTTTCTTTAGTTTAAAATTCATAAAACTTTCAATTTTTATAGTTAGGGCTTGAAAATTGAATACAAGATGTTTCATAAGATAAAATGTTTGCATGGATTTTTTTACTACAAAAATTAAATCAGATAAGAGTTCAATCAAACTTAATAAGGAATTTGGTTGTACAACTATCTTTAGAAGTATAAACTGATATATTTACCCAAGATATTTCACTAGGAATCATTTCTGCGAAAGCAGTTGTTTTAAGTTTAAAATATCTATAAAGAAATATCATTCACTCATTTCTGCGTCTCACTTTTTTTTTTACCGTGTACTCTTTTTAGATTAATAAATTATTTATACCAAAATATCATGTAATGTCTTACATTATTATCAAAGAGTAAATAAAAGCATATAAATTATACCAAAAATATGTTAATTTCGAGTTTTTGTTACTTTTTCTGTAAAAGAAGACTTATTAAAATACAAACTTAGTTATAGCGATAAATTTAGTCAAACTATTATATTTTTTTAATAAAATATTATTATTAATTATTCAAACATACCAAATTATAGAGAAGTTTTACAATGTGGTACCTACTTCTAATAAAATCACGAATCTTGAAAACCGAAAATAAATGTTTATTTAATCTAAAAAAAATGTACTTCTAACGAAAACTGTACTGAAATATATAAAAGAGGATAAAAAACTTTTTGGAGAAAAATAAATTATACAGTAGTTACTTCAAACTTTTAAACGTTAATAAGGGAAATGATGATCAGGTCAAGTCCTCTGATTTTTAGAACAGAGTAAAATGGCAAACATTTTTTTTTACATTTAACCATAAAATATAAAATTCATTCAATTAAAAATGACATAACCGCTCACCTGATAAAGTTTAACATAACTGATAAGAGGTTTTTTTAAGGTCATACAGAATTATACTTCAATAAAATAATAGAAAAATATCACACATTTATTATATATATACATACATACACAAAAACGTTTTTTACAATTCTCATACTATACTTTCCAATTATACAGCTAAAAAAAAAACTGATAGTCCTTGAATTAATGCCAGCATGTTCTAAAATTTCTGAAATAGCATCATTTTCTGAACTTAATCCTTAGAAAATGTTTAAACTATTTCGAACTGTAGGTACATCATATCGTTTCATATCTGGGATAAACCAGCTAACTACGTCAGTTAATCCTAATTCAGACACAAAATAAGAACCAAAATAATCTGAAGATGTCAGTAAATAACAAACATACAAAATATAATACAGCATGGATGCAAAAAATTAAGCGAATTCAAGATTGATTTTGATTTCTTATAAACTTATATATTTTTTTGTATTATTATAATAAGCGAAGAAAACATTATTATCATACTAGATTTTGAAAAGAAATTGAAATTTTTGACTTTTACTAATACTGATTGTTAATCCTTAAATTCACCAAATCTCGTTTGAAAAAGTTCACACTACAGAAATTATTCGGGTATTCAAGGTTTTACCGAAATCATTAGGTAAACATTTGAAATTTAGATGTTTTCAACGGTTGGTGAAACCTAGAATTAAACGATAAGTATAAGGCTATACCAGTATTTCGTACTTTTACCGCAAAATATATATTATACGTTGTATCAGATTATGAAATTGAACAATCAAAATCAACTATTATAATAAATACAACAATAACAATATAAATAATATTATTTTTTATTGCTAATTAAGTTGTTAAATACTTTGATAAAAAACGATTTGTTAGAGATAATGTCAACGTTACATATGACTATAAATTTTTGTTGTCTAAAAACAACCCATATTGTACAATTATTATTGGCCTTACTGAAAAACATTTTTATTATAATGTCACTATTTTATTTAACTGGTGTTTTTTATTTTTTTTTAAATTATTGAATAAACTTAATTATAAATATATAGCAAATTAAAGTTTCCCAGTTTTCTTTATTAACCCGTAAATGGTTAGTAATAGTGGTAAGTATGGTGAAAAAAATCTCGCTAGTGGTGTAATCTGAACCACTTAGTTTTGTTAACTATATTAGGCGTATTTTTCAAATATTTCATTGCATTATTTACAAAGATAATATATTTATAGTGTCAATATTCATTTGACTATAATTTTTTTACTGAAATTCAATACTTTTACAGAAACGTATTATTTTTTTAAACATTTCAAGAAGTTATAATGTACTTACATTGTAACTTCTTAAAATTTTACTTATTTACTTGTAACCTTACTCGTGCTTCGACGAATTCTAAAGCACTTACTTGAAAATACATTTTAAACTCCAAAAAAACCTAAATATTAAATTAGACATAGTTAAAAGGAAAAAAATATATTCAAAATACTATAACTTTTAGACCAAAAATAATAGAAGTCAAAATAACCCTTTTATCACTGATAGATCTACATAATTTGAATGAAATAAATTAAAAATTGTATATTAAACTTGGTTTTTTTTATATTTATTGCTTAAAACCAACCTAATATGATAAACATAAACAAATTATAAAAGTATATATTTAATGTTATAATAATATACAAACATTTACGTAAATATAGTTATACAAAATAGTTACGTCAATAGTACGATACAGTCAGGATTATTACCTACTTTAAATAGCTATGATCACAAGGGTTTATATGATTACCTCCATAACTCTCATTTACTATTTTATACTATATCTTTGGAAAGGTAACACTGACCACCTTGGTTGTATCATTAATACTTTATCGCCTAAACCAAAACAAAAAACTGTAGTGGTCTGTAGAACCAGACTATACCACTTAATAATAAAATACAGGTTAATAACCTAAGTTAATAAGATTTGGTTTCAACTGTTTTATTCGGTTTAAAATTTTACACATCAAAGAAAAAAATACCAAGATGTGTTTTTAGTAATATTTGGGAACACAGATTGTGTTCTCAAAGAATTTTATAAATCTGCAGTTAAAATAACAGAATAAGTACGTATATTCACACATTTCAAGAAAAATTAAATATTATACTGAAGATAATTGATCATTGCATATATCTATAATCCAATTTCAATCTTACTAGATTTCGTACAAATACGAGTATAGGATATGTCGAATAACTTTTTCTAATTAAACAGCGAGTGTGATTGGACCACGAAATTCACACAAATAGTTATTAAATATTTCAATGTTAAAAAAAAAAAAAAAAAACTAAAAAGTAAACGTGTATTTGAACGTTACGAATACATAAATTATATATACGATGGAATAATATGTAATCGCAACAACGAACAAACAGCATCGTCTTTGACGAAAACCAACTATCCCGTCTGTTGTGATCCGTACAATGGTGTCATTAGGGAGAAGGCAAGGCGGGACATTTTCTCCTGTTTGAGTAGAAAAGCTTCAGCAAAGTCCGATCAAAATATATGTTCATGTGCACCTTCCCCCATCAAAAACTGAAATGACAACACTGGACCCACATCTTGTTTTTAGCGTCATAAAATCCGATCAGTCTGATCACAAAAATGTACTGGGGTCCATTATTTCTCTACACTTCAGCCGTATCATAATTTAATAATTTTTATTTGTAACATTATTTTTTATTATTTTATTATTGTAATTTCATTGATCTGTTTGAATGGTAAACACTAACGGTTAAAAATATTTTATATTATATTATATATGGTATAGTGTTTAAACCAAAGAAAGATATTCCTATCAGCAATTGTTGTGCTCAGGCCGCGATAACAATAAATAATTAAAATTACAAATCACGGGAAAAATTCTATACAGGATACAGTGTTTATTCGATATGCATTACTGATTTATAAAACATAAATATAACACAACATTTGTCATTGTATATTCAGTGTGTTCAACAATTTAAGGAACATTGTATTTCTCGGCCGGATAATTTTGGAATAAATCGATTTTTTTACAAGCTGGTGCTATATAAATACACATTTACAAATACATTTTAAAATTTTTATTATTTTTGGTCTACGTATGCGCAGTAAAAACTTATATTTTTTATTAGCAAAACCTATTTTGAACACAATTTTCTTATAAGCCTAGTTTTTAGTAATTTTTATGAATCAACTATGGTTCTAAATTCAAAATTGACTAAATATGATCCATGTCAATTTTAATAAATAATACTTTTCTTTATATTTAAAAAAATTTACAAAAATCATTTATAATTAATTTTTATTGGTTATTTTTTTAAAATATTTTAAATATTTATACATATTTATAGCAGTTTATATTTAGTGTGCTCGATAAAATTATAACTGTTCAATATTGGATTAATCTAACCGAGCGTCGAAAATAAAAGTGGTCGGGATTATTTAACGACACATATATGATTATATAATTATATAAAACTAAATAAATAATACAAAAATAATACAAAAATTAAGTACAAGTGACTTAAAATAATTAACACATTTATACTTATTATTTTGAATTGTTGTTCTTTGTACAAATTAAATTTGTACGGTAATGTACTATAATAATCAGTGTTGTATAATATACTTTTAAAAAATACTTGAGTATCACTCAAATACTTTTTTAAGATATTTTAAATTATCTTTTAATACAAAAAAAATAATATCCACTGGAATATACTTTTTTCAAATAAAAACGTTCATTTAAACAAAAATGTTTGTGTTACATTTTAAGAACATGATTTGCTCAAAACACTTTTCAATCATATTTGTTTTTATTCTTTTTTTGAAATAGTTGCACTATCAATATGAAAAACTCTCTAGTAGAGAGGGTTTAAAGACGCCAGGTATTGGAATGCTGTACTTGATGAATAACAAAGTGTGTAGATATGAAATCGGTAGGTAAATAGGTACTCTTCGATGGTCTTCATCTTTCTTCTATCTTCTATCTTTAGATAGATCCCATTTCCTAGATAAATTGATAATTTAATTAAAAATAAACACAAACGACGTCAAATAAATTTAAAAATTATAAGAATTAAAATGTTTAAATATTAAAATCATAATAACATTAAGACAAGAATTGACAACGTCACGGAATTTTTATTTTATAAAAAAATAAATAAATAAAAATAAATTTTAGTTTTTAAAATCTAATAAAGAATCAGTTAAAATATTCAATAAAATTGTATTCTGTTGTAAAAAAAAGTAATTAAAATACCGTTCAAATGCTACAACAATAAAAGTATTTAAAAAAGTATTTGTAACTTCGAAAAGTATTTAAATATTTTTACTCAAATACTTTATAACACTGGTAACAATACATAGTAGCATTTACACTAGTGGTGATCAAAACGCAACAAAAAAATAGTACATGCGTTTAAATTAAACTGCATCATCATATTTAAATAATTGATAAAAATAATGCAAGCTGTGTGATGCGAATAGTACTTTTAAAAACTGTAACTGAACGGACACGAAACACCAATTATGAATTGTCGGTTTACTAACAATGATTACACAATGAACACACTGTTCAATGTCTGTAAAATGTATGTATTACTTTAACTTACTATTTGGTTAGAATATAACAATAAAATATCGTGAGTGGTCCATTATTGTTTTTATTCAAGGCTTGTTAACTGTAAAAGCATTATCTAAAAAACATTGTATTTAAAACAATGTTTTAAACAAACATTTTTAAAAAGTGTTTGTAAGATCAAGTGTCAAAGTAAAAAGTGCATCTATCTTAAAAATAATATTTTATGTACTTAATAATACAACATAAAATATACTGTATACAACATATTGTAATAAGTAGCTATTAGTTGATTTAAATTACATTTTGTCTGTAACATGAGTAATATTATATAATAATTATAATATAATATTATAATATACTTTGTAGGAAAAAAATTGGCATTTTAAATAATTTCTAGGTTCTATGTAAATTAATATTGAAAATCATATGTTTTATTTTCGTTACCTAAAATGGATTGGCAATTCACATAATGCCCAAGCATTTTGCAAAATACCGGAACTATCCATATTGTCGGTGATACATATATATTGATGTGATGATAGGCTATTAAAATTAATTTAAACTTTACATAATATTATTATTCTTAAATGAACTACGCAAGGAATGTTTATTATATACTTCAATAAATCTTCTTTAAGATAAAAAATGAAATTTAAGGTGAGAGCGTTCATAATATGTCGTATTTTAAAATTACATCCCATGCTGTCTACGCGCATACGTCAAATAATGCGTTACCAAATTTCTGACGGTTTTTAAAGATGGATTAACATATTATATTTCGTTTGTGTCTAGAAAACAATATTAAAAACATTTCATAGCATATTAAATATATACGAGTAATATGAACGATATTAATAATTCGTATATTTATTCTTTTATTAATTTTTTTACAGACAAGTTATACAAATATTTCGGTTCAAAAATTTAAATTAGATAGATATTTTTTTTTTTTTTTTTTATAAACTATTTTTAAAATATTTGATCGCAATTTCAATAAAATATCTTAATGTTCATTGATGAATAATAATTAAAAAATTATTTAGATAATTTATTGTACTACTCATCATATAACTAACAAATATGATGTAGAAAATAATTCATCTAAATTTTTAAAATTCACTGTTTTCGTATTATTCATCAATCTATATAGGATATGAAAATCTCAGTATTTATAGCTCATTTATTTAAATTTTCAAATTAAAATTCGATGAAAAGTTTTTAATAAAAAATAAATTACTTATTATATTTTCAAATTTACTTAAGCTTATTGTATAAATTTCTTTTACAGAATCATTTACACTATAAAACAAAGTAATGTTTTTTATCCAATTATCATACTTAACACTATTTTAATGAAATAAAAATAACTGATATTTTTTTTTTAAAAATATTTTTTTATTTGTAGATGAAACATAATAACATGAAACACGACGTGATTAACACTAAACCATGTTAGAAAAAAAAAACTATACATAATATGTTTGTTTATTTATAAATATTACGGTTCATGAAGTAAACGATGAATAATCCATTATCCTATACATGAATCATAAAATATGATTATTATGTTCACAAGGCTCAAGTTTTTTTACCAGTTGCTAATGATCCTTTTTATATTCTGAATGAATTACAAAATATGTTGATTTTACCGTAGTTTTTCTTTTTTGTGTTTCGTGATTTTGTGTCTGTCTACATGATTTTATCTAGATTACTTGATCTTGATCTGAAAATCAACAATTTCTATTGTACTTTAACAAAAAAAGTCGGCACATTCTGGAGGTATATTTTCGTATTACTTATTATTATTATTAATAATTAAGAATAACTATTGAACAATTACATAAAAAAGTGGCAACACATACAAGATACTAGTTTTTAATCAAATCGAAATATTTTATGCAATAAAAAATTTTCATAGAGACTTGAAAGATTTACTAAATATCATTATAAGTATTATCATTATTAGCCGTTCTTTAGTATTCTTCAAAAGATAGTGACTTTTTTGTGCTATTTATGAGTACATTTTCGAATTTCTTACATTTTTTGTTGGTTATAGTTTGATAAAATTTTGTGATTTTACTTTTAATGTTTAAAATTTTATATAAAATACCTAATAAATTGATATTATTTCCATATAAAATATCAAAAGTTTTTGGTACCAATTTTTTTAAAAAGAATTTTAAAGTTTAAACTTTGACAAAAATGGCTCAAAAACATGTGAATTTGGGATATTTTTTTTTTAGTTTATAATACCTACTAATGGTTTGATTATTTAATTTAAAGTTCTATACGTATTTTTTTCTGGAGTCAACAAACAATTTTTACTGGAAAATTACAAAGAAATTTTTTGAATATTGAACGAAAAATGATATTCAACAAAACTTGAGAAAACTTGAGAAAAATCAGTCATTAAATCGAAATCGAATAAGCATCAGTCGACAACATGTTTACGGATGCAGCATACAATTATTTGTTTGAACAGTTTTAGTCAGTGGCGTATTTTGGGATTTTTTTGGGGGGTATCTTGACTCTTGGCAATATTTTATCACCACAAATATTAACATAGTTTCATCACGAATTCATACCTGATTACAATACATCTTAATACTTTTTATCAGTGCTAATTTTCTTGTATAAAAATCTTAGAATTGCTACTTCAAACTTTAATTATAAAAAAAAAATCTTGCGGCATTTCAGTATTGAGGAGGGGGGTTTCAACTCCTAGGACAATCCCCCCTAAATATGCCACTGGTTTTAGTCTTATAACTCCGTATGTGATGAGCACATGTGACAATTTACCGTGAAGGATTGAACTGAGCAAGGAATCGCGGCAGAGGTAGATCGCGTTCGAGTTCCGCATCGTAGCGACAAACGAAAACGAACGTCAAGTACCCTTCTGAGCCCATAAAATGGTAATCATAATTATAATAAAATACTGCTGATAAAATCGATAAGAATATGATATTATATACACTACTGCGTTGCGTCTTTGAAAGTTCAAAACTTGCGACGGACTTTTAAACTTTAACAAACCGTTTTTGTCGTGGTGTACGTGACCGAAGATCCCATGGATCGGAAGATATTGCCACCGACGTGACTGTTTCATATTTAATGTACGATGTGTGCATTGTGTACAATGGTGTTGGTGGTGATCCTTGTCATACTCGCGTTGAATCAACTATTGTTGTAGAAAAACTCCGATACGTATTCGCATCATCATCCTCAGCCGGCACGAATTTTTCCATCTCGCTAATAACGAAGGCATTGTAGTTCGCATTCAAATGTTGTCTTGGATACTATCCGTAAGCATCATCGGATGGGTATCTTTTTCACGTAAATTTATCAAAATGTGTGCCTCCGAGCCGCATGGGTTTAAATGCCTTTCCATGATCTTACACCATGCATATTACATCGTTTCAAAATAATTGAGTGCCGGTACTCAAACACTTGAAAAGTTACAGCATTTTACACCGTACCTAATAATTATGAAAAATATTATAATTGGCTATCTGATAGCACAACGAATAATCCGCTACGACCAAGTACTGCCAGCAATACATTTTGGTAATTGAATCAAACCAAATTATAAACTCCCCAAAACATCGTTTCACTACCCATTTCAAATAAAAAGATCATTATCACGAAAGTCAAGATCAATGCAGTCTTCGCTTTTAACGATTCCGACGGAGTGGACGTGTTTTCAAGTTGACAACAACCAAATCATATTGATTGTATTTTCAGTCTAACATTATACGAGCTCACGACGAGCGAACATGACTAAATGTTACCATAATCAACGTCTAAACTATCATCAATATCACAATCAAGTATTACGAGTACTTATACTCTTTAGTACTTATAAATATATATTTAACGCAATTATTTTAACCGTTGATCGAGGCATGTAGTTTCTTTTTTTTTCAACCATAATAATATCAAAATTTCAATTATATTCTAATAAATCGTCATATCACGTATCTTTAAACAAACGGTAGCTCGATGCGTATGGGAGCCACAATAATTATTATTAATAAACAAATACCAAAATTATTGTTCTTATTATAAGTATTTATATAAAGGTATTATTATTATAATAATAATAATTGGGTGGCCGATTATATAATAATATAAATAATAATATGGCTGAAGTAAACTTTATCTTCGAGTATCTTCCCGATACAAACTCTAATAATTTTTAACTCTATAATTTTTTCGATAAATTAATAATACAATTAATTAAAAGTTAGAAATAAAGAGGGAGATATAAATGAGGTTTGGAGAAGGATGGTCACTTGTGTTAAGAACATAGCAAAAGAGGTTGTTGGTGAAACCAAAAGTAGTTTACCAGAAGACAAGGAAACGTAGTGGTGGGATGAGGAGATTCAGAGAGTAGTAGCGAGTAAGAAAAAGCAATTTAAGGTATGGCAAAAAAGTAGGAAGTGGGAAGATTGGATAGAGTATAAAAATGTATGTAAAATAGTGAAAAGTACGGTAAGCAAAGCAAAGCTTAATAGGTATGATGAGTTATATGAGCGGCTAGGAACACAGGAAGGAGAAAAAGAAATTTATAGACTGGCGAAGGTGAGAGAAAAGCGATCCAAGGATTTCCAAGATGTCTCGTGTATAAAAAATGAGGATAAGAGAGTTTTAACAAATGATGAGGATGTGAAAAAAAGATGGAAAGTATATTTTGAGAAATTACTGAACGAGGAATATCCAAAAGAAGCTTAAGAGAGTATGTCATGGAATGAAGGATTGATTGGTCTAGTGGGCGAGGAGGAAGTGAGAGATGCGGTGAGGGCGATGAAAAAGAAAAAAGCGGTAGGACCAGATGGAGTATCTGTAGAGGTGTGGACAATGTTAGGAGATGTAAGCATTGGGTGGTTGAAAAATCTTTTTAATAAGGTACTGATAGAGGGAAAAATGCCAGAAGATTGGAGAAAGAGTTTTATTGTACCAATATTTAAAGGAAAAAGAGACATACAAGAATGTGGGAACTATAGAGGAATAAAGCTCATGAGTCATAGAATGAAGATCTGGGAAAAGATTATAGAGAAGAAGATAAGAAGTGAAACGTCGATATCAGAAAACCAGTTTGGTTTTATGCCAGGAAAATCGACAATGGAGCCATTATTTTGTGTTAGGCAATTAGTAGAGAAGTACAGAGAAAAGAATAAAAAACTATGCATGGTGTTTATAGATTTAGAAAAGGCGTATGACAGGGTGCCAAGGGAAGTTTTAAGGTGGGCATTAATGAGAAAAAATGTCCCAAAAATGTATGTTAATTTGATCCAGGATATGTATGAAGGGTCGAGTACTAGTGTCAAGAGTCGGTGTGGAGTATCAGAAGGTTTCAGTATAGGAGTAGGTGTGCACCAGGGGTCAGCTCTAAGCCCCTACCTGTTCTCAGTGGTAATGGATGAGTTTTCAAAGGAGATACAGGGTGAGATACCATGGTGTATGATGTTTGCGGATGATATAGTTCTGATTGGAGAAAACCTAGAAGTTGTCAATAATAGGTTAAATGAGTGGAGGTTAGCCCTCGAAGAAAAGGGATTGAGAATTAGTAGAAATAAAACTGAGTATATTGAGTATGATTTTGGACAAATAGACCAAGAAGTTGAAGGAATGAGGAGACAACTGATGTGATAGGTGAAGTTGAGAGCTTTAAATATTTAGGATCTTTTGTTCAAAAGAACGGGGGCTTTGACATTGATGTTAAACATAGGATTAAGTGCGGGTGGATGAAATGGAGAGAAGCATGTGTTATGCGATAAGAGAATTCCAATTAGGCTGAAAGGTAAATTTTATAAAAGTGTAGTGAGACCAACTATGCTGTATGGTTCAGAGTGTTGGGCGGTTAACAGGAGAATAGAACAAAGTAAAAGTGTCGCGGAAATGAGAATGCTTAGATGGTTGAGTGGAGTGACAAGAGAAGATAGAATAAGGAATGAATACGTGAGAGGTAGTGTTGGTGTAGCGCCAATTGTGGACAAGATGAGAGAAAATAGGCTGAGATGGTTTGGGCATGTGATGAGGCGAGAGGAAACGAATGCAGTAAGAGTGGTTATGAAGATGGACGTTGAAGGGAAAAGAGGTAGAGGAAGACCAAAAAAGAGATGGTTGGAGACTTTGGAGAATGACATGAGGGCTGTCGGTGTGTGCAGAGGAGATGTGATTGACCGAGTAAAGTGGAGGTATAGGACAAGGGTGGTCGACCCCATATAGTTGGGAGGAAGGCGAAGTAGAAGAAGAAGAAAAAGAATTAAAAGTTAGAATACATGCTGTTCTAATTTTCTTAAATTCTTTGATGTTAATAATCCATTAATATTATAATTATAAATAAAAATATCTGTTAATTGTTGTTGTTGTTATAAACCACTCAATGTATCTTAATAATTGTATTTTTTTTTATTTTTTTTTATGTCCATTCAATAGAAATTTTAATGTAGTATAAAAAGTTCCGTTGACATACCTTTCGGTATTTCACAACGTGACTTTTAGCTCGAGTAACAATTTAGAATCACACACAGTTTACTATCATTTATAAAATAGCAGTATTGCATCGCGTTCAAATTCCGTTCCAAACACGGTCTAAACAGTAATTTGCATACCAGATTTAACATAGAGTGCACCAAAGAGCAAATTCGGTGTTGGGACGATTGTAAAGTTCATTGATTGACGGTTCCGTAAAAGTGCTAATTTGATGTAGAGACGATTGTAACCCACTGTGCACTGAATCATAGCTTCGATGTTGCAGCGATGTTCTATTGGAACATGTAACATCGCAATGCGAGTCGCATTGGAGTTCCAACAATATTCCTACAACTGCTAATCGGCCGTCTTTGCTGACATGCATGTAATATTGCATTTATATTTTCTCGCGACATCACCTAGATGTTGCATGTAAGTTATTATTTAACATGAAAAAAATGCAAGAAATGTTATAAAACATCATCCGTGATCCGATCTATTGAGTCACTACATTTACACATTTAATACATCTACCTAACCTATGCATTAGATAACCTATCTACCTATCAGATTTAGTATGAGAATGAATACAAGGTTATTATACATCGATTTTAAGAGTTAATATCAACTACTGATTATATAGTATAGTAAGTACATTGAATATATTGCGGAATATTTGATGCAACAAATATTTTGATGAATCTTGATTAAAATTATTTATTTAAAAGACATTTAAATGTTTAAAAATATATTTAATATTTAAAGATAATAATATAGTGTTAATAATAAAAGTTTCTAAATTAGATGATAGCGTGGGAGAAGTATAAACATTTGAACAATTTAAAAATGCTTTAACTATTATCTTATACTCAGATTCATTTTTTCGTTTAACTATATGCCTAAAAACAACAATTTTCTAATTGTTTAGCATAGTGTATTTTATTTTAGAAGTGTTAATAGTGATATTTAAATTTTGTAAAGTTATTTTTTTCATACATTTTATCAGCTAATGGAACATATAGATGAACAATTTTAAAACAGATTTCTTTTCCTGCAGTTCTGAAATCAATATTTTTCAGATGAACCATATTTTTATTTTTTTCAATAATTCTATTAGTAATTTCTTGTAGTGGATATATTTGGCAATTTTAACAGATTTTTTTATTTCCTGAAGAAAATTTTCATACTTTAAACAACTAAAATTATCCAGGGAACCATGGATCTTCACAAACATAGGAAGATGCACTAAATTATGGATATTATATGAAATATTATATGGACCATATAAAATCGAATACCCAAAATTGAAAATGGTATATTATCATGCATGTCGTACATTGTTACATTGTATTATACAGATATTTTCGGAATATGACTTTCCAATATTAGAGCGTGGTTGTTAATAAATTATGGCATATAAATATATCATAATAATTGAGTATATATTAAACGTATATTATAATATCGAATTTCTCCTAAAAGATACCGAATATTCATCTTCAGAAGACTAATAGAAGGACACATTTTACACTTATACTATAACTATAATTTACTCAAATATATTAATATCAATATAAAAATGCATGTGTCTAGTATAATTTAATTCATTGTAAAAATAATTACTTGTAATAGCACTCTTTGTGCTGAAACATTTTATGATTATAATAAAAAAAAAAATAAAAATAATATCGATTCTGTGTTACACAATTAACATCTATGTAATGCCACTTATTGACATAAATAACTTTATTTTAATAAAACGGTTATAAAACATCGCACTGATATTAGTTAGTGATGTTTTTTTTTTTTTTAATCCAAATTTAACATCGTGATGATACTGTATAACTCGCAATGCACAGTGGGTAATAATAATAGCGCCATTTGGGAGTGGGGCAAGGTATGCACTGTACAATCGTTATAACTTATTACTAATAAGTTATTAGTTATTAATAGGGAAGTTGATAACCTTAAAAACAATAAAAAATAACCTAAAAAAAAAATGCAAATATGACATAAAAATGGCAAAAAATGACCTAAAAGAATTACAAATATTAGTTTTAAATTAATAAAAATACATTTTTTTTTAAATATTTTACTCTATTTTACCATAACATTTTATATAAATTTATCAAAGCTTCGAATCACTCAAAATATGACATAAAAATGACAAAAATGTCCTTAAAATAGGGAAATAAAAAAATAATAATATCGAATATTAAGAAAAAATAATAAAATGTAGATATAATAATATTATTCGCTACAATACGACAACGACAAATGTAATCGTCAAGATAAAATTGGATAGGTACTAAGTCTATTTCCTAGTTATAAGTTATCGGCATAATGGTCGACAAGAAACTATAAGAAATGAACTAGTTTGAAATCAGTAAAAATGATTTTAAATGTGGGAAAATAACCTAAAAATCACATAAAATTACTTAAAAAGTTATTAACACAAAAAAATACAAAAAAATACAAAATAAAAATTAGTTATTTAGATTCACATGCTAATGAAACAGATTAGTGGCCAGGAGAGCATCCTCCAAGAAGTTCCAAAAAAAAATGCAAAGTGCATCAACTTCCGAGCTCTAGTTATTAATAATAAGTTATTATTTGTAAGTATAGGAAATATAAATGTAATATATAAACATTAAAATCAAGTTCATACATAGGCGTGTATAGGTGGTAGATGGGCACTTCCCCTCCCCCGGCAGATTGTGCCCCGAAAAAAATCATATATATATATATATATATATATAAACTCATAAATAGGCGCCGACTTCACAAGGGCAATGGGGGCAATCGCCTCGCGTCCTAAAATCTCAAAGTCGGCACTTATGAATTTATGTTTGCATACATTGACTTTTATAGCTTATTAACTATAATTATACCTAACTAAATATATATATATATATATATATATATATATATATATATATATATATATATATTAACTCGAACAGTTAATACATGCACAGATTTAATCAATTGAACCGTCGACAAACGTGAAAAAATTTTAATCTTTATACTGTCAAGGCACGGTTCAGTCTCTTGCACGGATCTAACACCAAAATATTATTTGACTGGGCTAATAAATGTTTCGTGAACGGTATAGACACTGTTCAGTCGATCGAACGGACCAAACACCAAACAAAGTTTAAAAATAGTTCAAATAAAGTTAGTATTCTCCATGCACCCATCGGTCAATTTAACCAATCTCACACTCTGAAATTGTTACTCGGGAGGTCATCAGCCTCATTGTCTCCTCCTGGTTGTTGGGTACAAGTAAACTATTTAAAAATGTTGAAATGTTACATACTTTCAATAAACTGTACCGACTACATAAATATAGCTTGATGCGTTAGCAAAGTCATTATCTGCAGTTATGATAAAAGTAATAATAAAAAATTTGAAAAAATAAAGAAATTTTCTATAAAATTGTAACAACTAAGAAAAAAAATTAATATGAATTACTTAAAAATCTATTCAAAAATAATGAAATCTGTACCAGTGATTTTCTTTCTCAGTCAATTATATACAGGTTAGGTTAGGTTAACCTGTATAATTTAACAAGTGATGATTTTTTTTACCTACGTTGTTCTTATTTTTATTATGTACAACTTGAAAAGGTTAAAAGTGTGGTGTGTTAAAAGTTAAAAGTATATTTTTAGTAATTTTATGTTTATGTACATGATAGTTTAACATTTAATTTAAAGAAAACTTAAAAGATAAGTACTCTGATCCTGTTTACTAACCTAACCAAGTTATTTATGGCCTAACATAATGTTTTAAATAAAATGTTTTTAAAAATCACATAATAATTGATAATTATATTGAATTTTTTAATTTATCATTTATGATAGATTTGGATAGAAATTTTACCAACGAAGCAACGCTAATGATACGATAATAGTTTTTATGACATATTCCATACAAATCTTCTTTATACGGTTTGATAAGAACAAAGAAATAGCATTGAGAAATTAAAATGTAAACTGTAGTTTTATACTCGAAAATATAACGATACAATAATAATTTTACAATATTAATAATAATAATACATTTCAAAATATTATTATTAAACTGCAGTGGTAGCATGTCGAATTTTTGAAACTTTAATGTTACCGTTAATGAAAGCTATTAGCAGTGAATAATTAATGAAATGTACATGGATAACGCGCAAATAATTATACATTATATTTTCAACGATGTTGTCGTAAAAATTAAAACATTTTCAACACGAATAATTCAAACATTAAACACGACCGATGAATTACTTTTTTATATTTATTTTTCTGTACCATTTTTCAAATTCGGTACACATCTGTTGTATATGTATTTTTTATTTTGTTATAAGTAAAATATTAAACATATACGATTGTTGAAAAATGTTCAGTATTTTTTTCTTTATAGGTCAAAATACAGAATATATATTAAATCAGAATGGTCACTTGTAGATGTTAACAAAAATTCAGTTACCATATTTATGGAGTCCTAATTTCTTATAACTTTAAAAGTGATAACATTAATTCTGCGGTAAATGTATTGAAAACATTGAACGTACTTCATTGTTTTTTTATGTGTACTAATTACTAAACAAGAGAATATGTGAAATATATTCACTGTTAGGGCTCCAAAACAATGGCCAAATGATTTTTGAACTCTCCTATTTTACTTGTATAAAATCTTATCAATGAATACTCTGATTTAAAATATTCTGTAGTTAAATACTCAATGTTTTATGAATAAACATCTAAATTATGAAACTAAAAATTAAACACTTAATATGACGCTCGGTGGTAAATATATATTTTAGTACATAGATTAAATAGCTTGTACAATAATTGAAATGTATTATATATTATACATTTATTTCATCTATAAGACGTTATACAGCAGCTTAGATTTTTTTTAGGCAATTTGTGAAAAACCAGCAGATCGTTAGAACTAACGATCGGTATTGTTACAAATTTCCATTACTGATATCATAAGATTCGATGGCGTGACTTCAAGATTTGAATCTTGACTTTTGTCACAAAATACCATAATTATGCATGGAAGCAAAAAAAAATATTTTTTTGGTCTCGTAAAATTTATTTAATTATGAGTGAAACAAAATAAAATTCTTGTATGTGAAGATGTGTGTGTGTGTGTGTGTGAGTGTATGTGAGTATGTCAAGAGGATTAGGTACTCAGATCATCACAATCATAAAAAGGTTCACGATAGAAATTTGTTTCAAATTGATACTTTAAAAAATGGTTTATTTTTAAACTTTCAATTAGTTTTATAAATAATTTTAAAAACACCGAGAATAAATTACAAAACAAAAAAAAAAAAATGAAAAAACTAAAGTTACACCGTTTTTGTTTTCATTCTTACTGAAAACCAATAATGGAGATTTGAAATTTTCAATGTATATGCATTTATTTTTTCGATAAGTTCACTGTTGATGTTTTAAATTTTTGAATGTTTTCAGAGGATTTAGACCTTCCTGAGTCTTTTATACATATTTAAAAATATCATGTTACTTTAATTTTTTTTATAAAATATCTATACAATTTTTTGATTTGACAAAAGCTCTTGAAAATGTAATACAAATTTCCTCATACATTCCAGAATCTCGTGATGTTGATTGTTGACCCGGTTTCGAAAAATATTACTATAAATATATACACACATATATATATATATATATATATATATTTAGAAATATAAAAGTATGCGACTAAATATGTGTTTATTTTTTATTGAAAAAAGACACATGCAATTTAAATTTAAAATAATGAAAAAATTATTTTATGTCTTTTGGCTACCAACTCAGCAGTATATTGTATTTAATTTAATATTAAAGTAAAATTACCAAACTGTTGAATGGATAAGTTTATGGATTTTTTCAACATTCAAAATGATCATCTATATTCAGCAATTAAAAATTAATTTAATAATATTTATATCTAGATACACTTTTATTTCGAAAATTAATATATTTTTACAATATACATGTAAAGAAAAAAACCTAAATTATAAAAATTGTTTGATTTTAAATTTCTTATCACACAACAAATATGTATCAAATCTTGATTTTTCCTATACGTTTCCTGAACGAATGCATCAAGTCCTGAGACCTGATCATAAAAATGTGCAAAATAGAAAACCTAAAATCAATAATTTATTAATAAAACAACAACGAATGACATACTTTTTTTGAATATTGTTAGGGTTGATTGGAGAAAAATGAAAATCACGGGATACTTGACTTTGTCGACAACAAGTACAATGCGTTAAAAAAAATTGAAAGTACTATTGTGTCTACGTTCTACCGTTATTTCAGCCAGAAATATGAATAGAAACTATTTTTATTCAAGAATTTGTTGGAAATTAGACTGTGCATCTAAAGAGATTTCTTATATTAAATGGTGATTCAAAATAAAAATATCATACTTAATATTAAATTAATAAAAGTTATACAACTACTACTAATAGAATTAGATTACTAAAATAAATATTTTTAAAACTAACAACTACTTTTAACTAAGAGTATAATTTCTTGAGCCACTAATGGAATATTACATTTTTCAAATATAGAATTTCATTTTCAAAATAAAAATAAAATTTCAATTGATTTTTATCCAATAATTTACATTAACATTACATTTTTAACTAAATAATATTCTTAGATTACTTATATTACACGTGCTTAATATAATTTTCAATACTTCTAGAACTTCAAATCTATTTTTGTTGAGAGATAATTTTTGATGATAACCTCACATACATGTATGTATTATAGAATATATTGAAATATTATTATATCATATATATTATATTATTTATCAATATATTTTACAAAACGTTTTCCTACAAGTTTAATTTCTATCACGAAGTATTTTATGAGAAACAGACTAAAGTAAAATGCGATGCGTACAAGCTAAACGTATGGTAAACTAAAAATATACAAAATAATATGCAGAGAAAAACATTTGATTTGAAGTACTTGAAGTACATAAAATAAATATTTAAAATCAACTTTGCTAGATTTATCAGTGTTTTCTATTGCAAATAGCAAATGCTACGGAATCCAAGTCCAGGACAATACGG
Source organism: Sipha maydis (assembly GCA_034509805.1). NCBI lineage: Eukaryota > Metazoa > Arthropoda > Insecta > Hemiptera > Aphididae > Sipha > Sipha maydis. The sequence goes on from JASXSY010000502.1 coordinate 146,760, forward strand.
TAACCGTTATATTGTAACACAGTATAGATGATAAACGAAGATGACTGTTGTCCGTTTCTCATCAACCGCATTCTACATGTGAAGTGGAAAGAAATTACGTCCGTCTAACGGTTATAATGAAGAGGAGCGCTCTGGTGGTTCGATTGAATTATACCCCTCAGGACATACATCCGAACACGCTCGTCGCCGAAGCCGGACAAGTCTTCACGTTAAACCCCACGCAGTGGCACCGCGTGTTTTATAAAGGGTTAATGTCTTCGCCGCGGCCGTGCCCGTACATTCACAAGCGATTACAGGGAAACAACAACGCTGCAATTATACAGGTACGTAATACGCGTAACCGTCAATTATACAAACATATATTTTATTACTGCGAAATAACTCTTGTTTGCATTATACACGAACTCTGCAGAGTTTAATATACATATATATATACATTTATTTGTTGAAAGTCTTAAAATTGTTTCGCGCGAAACTCGTCGTAGCACTAACCGTACAGTAGTTGTTCATCGGCTATCGATTCGGAATCGTATTAGTTTCATGTAATAACACTGATCAATATACATTCGAACATTTGCCGGGCAATCGCCGTGAATTTCAACATGAATTAGATAAAAATATGATAATTTTTTACTCTGCCTACGTTACGAAATACTGAACGGTCGTAACGGTATATTTTACGTCAAAATATGTACGAATACATATATAAAGTGAGTGTGTACGTGTGCGTAGTTACATAATAAAAGTTCTAACACGTTATAACCTATGTTACAGTTAAAACATACTCTTGGATACGTTTACGAACAATGAAGACACGGTACTGGAGTTGGTTGATTTTGGAAATTTTTATACGTTCGATATTAGTTCAAACGCATCAAATAAATAGTATAAAAATAGGTAAGGTTACTTTTGTATTTTAGAAGTCAAAAAATAATCTTTCTATGTATAGCAATAAACTAGTTTTTTTAAATACTCAAAGTAATTTTGTATTCGTATGACAAGCATTCAAAACATAAATTTACAATAAAATGTCATTTAATGTCATTTTGCAAGTTTACATTAAAATTATAAGATGCAAAATACGATTTTATGTTTAGTTATAATACGTTTAAAATGTCTACATTTTGATATTGGTTTTTTTAACTAGTACATTAAATTAATTTAATAATTTTTAGTATGACCTAAGAAAATTAACTTAACTATTTAAATTTTGCATCTACAATTTCGTATTTGAATTAAATTGGACTTGCATAATATAAAATTTAAAATAATAATAGTTGTTTTTCATAAATGTGAATATAAGTTTATTTATAACTGTCTTGTTAGAGACAACTTGCTCTACGTACACATAATATTCATTATATTATATATTGTAATGAACACTATTCATTTGTAAAATTGGAGTAATTGGAGTGATGTCTGTCATTTTAGTTTTATGTTTGAAATCGGGTTTCTCATCAAGTATTTGTTTTTATTTCCAAAACTATAGAAATGTTTGTGATTGGTTTATATACTCGTAGTTTCTACAGTATTGTTAGAATTGAAATACATTTCCCAATGCTTTTATTTTTATGGCTCAAATATAAAAAAAATACAATAAAATCAACTGTCATGATGTTTGAAAAGTCATTTTGGCGTAAATAGAAAAAATAAAAATTTATACTAGTGACTTAATTTTTTAACTTTTTCTACGCTACACGTCGTACAAAACAAATAAAATAGTTTGCAGATACAACTTAGTATACCCAATTAATTGTGTAATAAACAATTTCCGGCTAAGTTCAATTTTTCAAAGGTCAATTAGAGAGATGAAAGATAGACAGGTGCTGACGTCAAAATTAAATAAAATTTATGATAATCAGGATGCATAGACCAAAGCCAATTAGATTCGTAATATATTTACAAAATCAATAACATCTTATGATGTACTTTTAGCTTTAATTTCAATTTTTAATCAAAAGCAATACACTGACGATATACAGTAGTATATGTATTGAACGTTTAATGCTAATTGTGATTAGACGATAATGTATTATTTTCTTATGACCCGATTACTGTATTATATGACAATCCATTTTCGTTTAAAAATGCTATCATAATGCTCATATATTCATGCATGATCTTCAAAAACACACGTTTCAATTGAACTTAACAATATTTATGATCGTATACTATAGAACCGTCATATCGATTGTCTATTAAGAAAGAAAAAAGAAGGTACAGACGCCGGTAATGGACATTTCAATTTACAACAGGAACTCGACCAATACCCAGCCACAGAGCTGGAAAATCGACCGGAAAATTGCGTTCTTAATGCTTCATATCCGATTTCTCATCGTACTGTGAAATGGCAAATTTATAACATTTCTATTTTATTCTATATATATAAACGTACACAACACTACAAATCGATTTATAAGAAGCTGATAACATAATTTTTATTATGGTTATTATTATTTTTGGTACGGTAGATTAACTTAAGTAGTCTAAAACTTATTAATGTAATAATAAAATTATCAAAGACTTAATTTTTCTAATAACAATTATAGTAAATACTAAATGTTTTATTCAAAACATCATAAACATATTCTATTCAAATTATCAACTAAATAAAAATATTCAAAAAGTATCCACAACTTACAATATTTCACAATGATAAATAAAATGATTCAAATAAATGTTAACAATATTTTTTTTCTTTTTTAAATTAAATTTTATTATCAAATTATAATCAATATTAATTTTTCATCTCATAATTTAATGAAATATTTTAAAGTAGTTATCTTAAACAACTTTGCTAATATTAAAAAAAGTAATTATTTACTTTGTTTCGAATAAACAATTGAAATAACTTTATTTCATTTTATATAACATTTTATGTGAATAATATTTCTGTTGAGCTTACTTTATTTGTTTTCAATAGTTTGAAAGTTTTTAATTGAATTATTTTTGTGTGATAGTAAATCGATAGTTACTTAATAATTGTTAATTAAAGCATTTCAATTTTTTTCCGTGAAGAATATTATTTTGCTTGGTTTTAGATAAAATTAATAAAATAAATTCATTTCATACCACCTAAACGATTTTTTTGGTTCAATATCAAATTATAATTATATGATATAATATTCGGTCTTTTTTGTTAACACGTATTACTGGCATTATTTTGGAAAATATCTTTTTCTACACAAGCTAGTAGTATAATTTCTTATTTATATTACATTTGAATGTTTATTTAGGAGCCCTGTTTACACACGAGCAAAGGAATAGCAGTCTTGAAATTGCGTTCAAATTTGCAGTAAATCAAATTAATCGTGATGCTAATCTACTGCCACATACCCGAGTGTCTTACGACATTCAATACGTACCGAGTGATAATAGTTTTTACACGATGAATACAGGTGTGGTGACTGAATTTTAAATAGTGATAATGGTGTTGATGACATGTTAATATTTCATTGAACAATAATTTGCTTCCGAATAGCATGCAACCAACTCGGCCTGGGCATCTCGGCTCTTTTTGGTCCGGCCAATAGTTATTTGGCTTCTCACGTGCATTCCATGTGCGACGCTTTAGACCTACCTCACATAGAATCAAGATTGGACTTAGAAACGGAACCCAAAAGGTTATCCATCAACTTGTATCCAAAACAAAGCCTGCTGAATCAGGCTTATAGCGATGTCATTTCGTTTTTGAATTGGACGAAAATGGCCATCATATACGAACACGACTATGGTAAATCCGTTTTTACGTATTCAATAAAATGTTTAATAACTATTCGTATGTACGTAATACGCAAATTTTGTAATTTAGTCGATATTTATGAATTATACACAATATACCAATATAATAAGTATAATATTATCACAAGTCGAATTAAAACATTAAAAAATGATGTGTAATAATCAGATATATATCAAATATTTATAGATACATTCGTTTAATTTTTACTGTGATTGAATTCCGTGATATATAAAATTTATGTTGTTCGATATTAAGCTCCTAATTTTCGAAACTATGTTTTTTTATCCTCTTAAATTTGGGTCCAAGTGATTCAAGCTTCATATTATTTACAATCAAAGCTAATCAATGAACCATCAACAATTATTTAGTTATAGGATATTAATTAGCCATCATAAAGAATTTACATTAATTGTTAATTCACTATCGTTAAATAATACTTTCTTCGAAGAATAAATCTTTTCTGGAAGCGTAAAAAAAATCTTCAAACAAATTTAACCAAAATATATGTACCTAAATTGCATACATTTTAGATATTATTATTATCTCATTATAACAGGAATTTATCAAACTTAAAATACCTCGAGTTTTGGTTTTTTAAATTTTTTTTAAATTTATGTCTAATCACCATATCATAATAAATCTAAAACTTTGTTAAAAATCGTTTATAAAAGCTGATACATTACCTTAGAGTTTTAATTTAAAGATATCTATTCGAATGACTCACTTGGCAATCAACTTCAACACTAAATATCATTCACAATAACGTCATTGAAAATGACAAATAAAATAAGTGGCTAAGAAAAATTACTTTCTTTGCTCAAGACGAAATCATACATAAATATTTGTTTAGTTTCTATAAATTTTTATCGATGATATACCAACGGGCATATAGTCTATCCGTCTTCGACCGTTTCAGCCAAAAACGAAAAATTTACGATTCCCGTTCCGTCAATCTATTTGCTATGGTGATAGCATATAAAATCATTATATTTATAGTTTTATAAAAAAGGAAAATCCTCATGGTTCATATGTTGTAACACATATACCTATACATGTTATATAATTTAAATATGGAACTATTGTATATAAATCGATAAGATTGGATCTACAACACCTTATTCAGTACCTTTTATACCTTAATTAGAATATAGACGAATGTGACAATAAAATGTGCTGATAAATAAGTAACTTGATTTATTATGCTACATTTTTTTTTTTTAGATTCTGAACGGAGTGAAGAATGTATTGATTTTACAATGATGTGTGTTTTTTTTTTTTTTTTTTTTTTTTTTTTTTTTTTTTTTTTTTTTTTTTTTTTTTTTGTGTCTGTCGACACGTTTTGGGGCAGTAAAAATGCTTCGATTGCCTTATGTAGCAACTTTTCTGAAAGGAAAGTGAATCTATTTGGTACTTTGGGGGGTCAAAAGTTAAAAATTTCCAATATTTTTTAAATGCGACGGGAAAAACCATAAAAAAATTTGGGAAAAACGGCAGTTTTTACGCAAAACCAGTTTTTGACATAATCAAATTTTTTATTTTGCTATAACTCAAAAACTAATCGATGTAAATACTTGAAATTTTCACCAAATGTTAAGATTAGCGTTCTCTATACACCATTAAATTTTCAAAGTATTTTGACTTTTATGAAGCTATTTATAGACAATTGAAATTTTCAATATTTTTAAGTATTTTTTTTTTAAATAACGATAAAATTTTTTTGGCTGCCTAGAAAATCTTGAAAATTTAATACAACGTTTCTTATAAGTTGTTCCTTAACTGATAAAAAAAAATCTAAAATCGTAAGTCACAATTTTTTTTTATAAGTGCTCAAAGTTCCAATTTAAACGAAATATGTAAAAATCACGATAATTTGCAAGTTATTTTGTAGATAAAAATTCATAAAATTTTTTCTATTCATACTTAAGGTTCAAAATTTTAACACGAGGTTATGTATAAGCTACTCTTCAAAAATCTTTAAAAAAATTTCTACCGGAATTAGAGGAAAAAATTTTATGACTGTTTGAAATTTAAATATTTACGAAATTGCATAAAATAGCGATTTATTCTCAAATGATTTTAAATATTTTTTATAATTCAAAAAGTATAAGTCGCAGATTTTTGAAATTTCTACCAGCTGTTAAGATTGGTATTTCCTTTATGTCATATTTTTTTCAAAATATTATATTGATTTTTAAGCCACTTATAGGCATTTAAAATATTCGATTTTTTTACATTTTTTTTTTTATAATCGGTGATAAAAAAAATTTGGCTCGTACAAAATACTTGAAAATTTAATAGAAGATTCCACAGAAGTATTTCTTAAAGTCATTCAAAAATTATTAAAATCCATAGGCACAATTTTTTTTTATAAGCGTTTGAACAGCGAATATTGACAAAAAATTACATGTAAAATATAATATACTGTATAATATTCTAGACTGACAAAGATATCGGTTTTTTTTAAAATGCTCTAACTCAAAAATGAAAAACCGCAACAACTAGAAATTTTCACCAAATCTTTATATTGACGTTCTCTATACATGGTTAAGATTTCAAAGTATTTTGACATATTTTGACTTATTTATAGACAATTTAAATTTTCGATTTTTGTTAAATTTTTGTTTTTAAACATCTATAAAATTTAATTGATTAAGCGAAAACTCTTGAAAATTTTATACTAGGTTTATAATAAGTTAAACTTATCGTAACTAAAAAATATCGGTGATCGGTTTACTCAAATTTTTTTTATAAGCCCTTAAAGCTCAAATTTGTATAAAATGTGTAAAAATCACGATAATTTGCAAGTTATTTTGTAGATAAAAATTCATAGAATTTTTTCTGTTCATACTTAAGGTTTAAAATTTTAACACTAGGTTATCTATAAGCTACTCTTCAAAAATCTTTAAAAAAATTTCTTCCGGACTTAAAAGGAAAAAATTTTATGACTGTTTGAAATTTAAATATTTACGAAATTGCATAAAATAACGATATATTCTCGAACGATTTTTAATATTTGTTATAATTCAAAAAGTATAAGTCGCAGATTTTTGAAATTTCTACCAACTGTTAAGATTGGTATTTATTTTATGTAATATTTTTTTCAAAATATTATATTGATTTTTAAGCCACATATAGGCATTTGAAATATTCGAATTTTTTACATTTTATTTTTATTATCGGTGTTAAAAAAAATTTGGCTCCTACAAAATACTTGAAAATTTAATAGAAGATTTCATAGAAGTAGTTCTTATTGTCATTCAAAAATTATTAAAATCCATAGGCACAATTTTTTTTTATAAGCGTTTGAACAGCGAATATTGACATAAAATTACATGTAAAATATAATATAATGTAGAATGTTCTAGACTGACAAATGATATCGGTTTTTTTAAAATGCCCTAACTCAAAAACGAAAAACCGCAACAACTTGAAATTATCATTAAATCTTTATATTGACGTTTTCTATACATGGTTAAAATTTCAAAGTATTTTGACATATTTTGACTTATTTATAGACAATTTAAATTTTCGGTTTTTCTAAATTTTTCGTTTAAAAATAAAATATACTTATATAATATTTATAAATAACATTGTATTATATTCTAGACTAACATATGAACTCCGTTCAGAATCGTTATTCGTATACAATGATATCTATCATTGCATTCAAATTTAACAAATCCATTATAATTATGACCTATCCTATAAGCGAGGTGCACTCCACCCCTAACTGTACAGCAGAGCGAGGCCCATCCGGTTTTTTTTTTTTGTTTGAGTTCTTAATTATTATAAAAATTTTCAATATTCAACGTTGTCAAATAAACTATGTTTGTAAATTATTTCAATTCAAAACTGCATTTTATACCTTAAAAATAATAAAATAAATAAAATATTCCAAAAATATGAGTATATTATTATAGTTTTACTATAGTAGGCAGATTGGCGGAAACAGGAACCGTACCTTTTTGGTGGAGACGAGCAATTCTGGTACTAACCATGTGACATTTGGTTGAGTTTTATTATTTCTTTTTATTATTTCAATACTTTAAGTAAGTTGCTGTTAAAACAGCGCAGTATACTCGAGTAAGCTTTACCTTGCAAATCGACTGCGTTTCCAACCATTTAACTTTAGTGTTCATCGCCCCGATCAAAACCTAAATGTCGATGCGGAAGACCTTACGGCTCGACAAACGCATACGCGAATCGACGGCACATTAAATGATGGTACGCATGGTACATTACGATTTAATTGTCGCATAGTACGATGAGATAATGCACGAGAACCAGACGCAAGTTGTACGGCACGTTTTAACTACCCACAAGCTACGTTAATTTTTATCTCGCACGAATGGATATACACTGTGTATTATCACAGCGACACGTGGCTACCGGTCGTCCCGTAAAAGTAGGTTAGACCGGCCATTCGATAAATTCTCATTTCGCGTTTAAAGCTCGTCCGACGCGTCGTCGGAGGTGCGTAAATTTCACCTAATTCACCCCACCACTGACAGGAAACCTACTATCTCCTGTTTAAAAATATAGTATCAAAGTACATATTATACTACATAGCCAGTCACGTGTTATCTGTTGTGGTTAACTCTTTTTTATACCCGTAGATACACATAACTATAATGTTTGGTACGTTAAATAATTATTTGATAGTAAATAATCCAATGATGTAGCCATCGATGGTTACTTTCTAAAAATTAAAAATAAACTAGGACCATAAAAATAAAACCATTCATTGCTAACGCATATCACTCTAATCCCGACCAATGAAATACCGTGGCATGATAAAAAATATAATCAAAAATCTCCGAATATTCCAGCACTTCGATTTTGTACAAATAAAGTAATCCACAACATATTACAGAGATTCAATTGGTTAGGTTCTAAATTACGATTACCTTTTCATACTGCTCAAATAATATAATATCCAACAGAACTACATGATAGTTTACAATACAGTTTATTCAAACATTAGTCTGTCTACCTTTAACATAATTTCCTAAATCAGTTTAACAGAACCGGAGTTGACTTCCACCAAACGAGATTTTGTAATCATCGAACAGACTCGGCCATTATTCCTTTATTATCATCTTATATATTTCTCAGTCCAATCAATTCAATCTGCTGTATACAATTTTATTTTATTTTCGAAATTTTTCAAATCACATATCTTTCATCTTATTTTAGTGATCAGAATCTTCCAACATTCTTTCATAGTTAAAGGTGCCAACATGCAATATCTCTGGACTTAGGTCACATAGAGATCTATGCATAACGAAATATCATAATTCTTATCAAAATCTACAATATCCTTTCAATGCACATTATTCTTATGGTTAGAATTCAATACTCTAACCACACACATTATCTAATAACTGTCCATATTTAAAGAAATACACAAAATATATGACAAAAAAACTATAACATTTTAGTATCATTTCTATTTACCACTTGACACACATAATTATTAACTACTGATTACATTATAAAAATTTGGTTTCCCCGAAAAAAAAAAGATATAATTATAATAACACAAAAAGAAAAAAAGTTAGGTTAATTGAATAACCAGGTTACTAACTTCCTCCTTGTTTGTGAAGGGCTTTCGGAGTTACAAATGTTCGAAAGGCCATCAGTGCAATTGGTTAGCCTTTAAGCTAGACAAAATAACACTTACTTATTTTATGGCAACTGAGTCGATGCGTCAATGAGCCGATCACTCACGACTATTATGAAGGTGGAAATCAATTAACACAGACATTTTACTCATAGTTAATGCAGACAATCCTCGGCAATCGCACAAAAGACAAAAAAAAAACCTAAAAATGTATGCTAGAAAATTGCACTTGGTTCGTCACAAGAAGCCCATGCCAAAGTTACATAAATCGGTGCGCACGTACATGGCTAAGAGCTCGGTACACACGCACTGACCTATGGGCAAGAAACATACGAGAAGGTTGTGTAACCCCCGTTATATAAGGACGTATGACGGGATAAACCTTGAGCCGGTCCTTTGAGGATTTGACCTATTTAATTTTTCAATAGGTTATTGATGGGTTAGGCCTTTATTATTTGAATTACGGTGTATTTGGACGAATCACAGAACCGATATTTATTGGTTTTTGTATTATGTAAGCTGTAAACATAATTAAAATTTATTTTTAACGTAATATATAACTGAATAATGTACATTATTATATAATAAGATAATTTCTTCTATCTCCCAATCCGGTCATGCTCTATTTTAAACTATTATATTTTAGTTGGATATTGTACGATTTATTTATATCAAATAATTATCTATAAGATAAAGTGTCATAAAACAAATACACAATTTTATTTTTGCGGCTTATTAAATAAGATCGATAAACATATTATGTTACCGTTGTTCTGATAAGCTGTATTGACGGTACCTAGATCAAATATATCATAAATAGTACCATACAAAAATGCAACTATAATGAAAATGTATGTAAAATATCATCAAGCACATTTAACTCATTATGAGAATTAAATTATTTGGTACTTTATGATTCAACATTGAAGCTAAGTTTAAAACTAAACTAGCTAACACAAAGTTAAAAAATTTAAACATTACATTGAATCCATTTTTTTTATTAATTATTCTAGGATTATTATTCAGACTTAATTCATGTTAGTATATATTTATGTATGTGTACGTATATTTATATTTTTTACGTGTTTGTTCATCAATTTATTGACGTCCGGTGTTTTAGATTTGTTCAGGTTGAAAGATTTCATGAAGACCGTACCGGATAGAAAAACAGTTGATGTGTATTTAAGACATGCCACCCCTGAAACATATAGATCAGTGTTGAATGAGATTAAAAACCTGGAGATTTATAATATGTTGGTCGATACGAAATCGGAACATGTAAATCATTTTTTAAGAGGCGTACGTATAAAATCTTTATAGCATGTATGCATTCCATTTGCATTTCTACTGTTTTCAAGTGATTGTGTATTTTTTTCGAGTAGATACTGCAGCTCCAAATGAACGATTACAAATTTCATTATCTTTTCACATCATTTGTAAGTATTTAGGTATAAAGTGTTACAGAAAGGTTCCACATATTTTTGAAACAAATATAATGTGAAATTGTGTCGAAACTTAATATTATAGCACCTTTATACTTTTACACATATAATATATAAAAAAAAAATCACCTTTTTCATTATATTATCACTTGTATCTCAGCTCAAACTTGATAAAATATTTTAATTTTACGATCCTAAAAAAAAATAATTCATACACAAATAAAAACCTTCTTTTTTTTGTAAATTAACCATTTATATACAAGAATGCATTGTTTTTTATAGAGCAATATATTTTTGCATAAAAATACAAATTAAAAATAATCTAATTTGAATTGCAGAAAAATAATTTAGTTTTATAATGAATCTCTATAATGTATTTACTCAAATAAAAATGTGTATATCTATAAGCGTAAATTTATTTTATTTTTCTACAATAGATAAATATTATGTAGTGTTTATTATCTATGAGTTTTATTTTGTCTTAAAATGTTTTAAAATAAACAGCAAAAATATGTATTCACGTACTTACTAGGAAAGATTTAAATTTAAATCTCTTAAATTTTTTACTTTTTTATGAAATAATATTTTTTAAATAAATTATATTCGATTATTACAAAATAAGTAACCAATTGCGGTGTAATAGAATACAAATACACAATAAACTTATGGTATATAGCTTGTTTAAAATACTGTTTATATAAATTTATTTAGTTTAGAGCGATAGGTTATTAGTTCATTTTTTCCTTCCAACGATATAATTACAATTTTTAATGTTTTAATTAGATTATTTGTTCTTACTGATTAACAGTGGTATAAATATATGCAAGCATAACACATGGCAAGTTCAAAAAATGTATTTCATTATTAATTATTAATAAAAATGGTTTTAATCTTAAGCAATTATTTTTAAATATTTAAATAAAATTCATTTTGTATACTTACATAGTTAACATATATTTTATAGTAGGTAATTAAATAATAATTAATTTAGTGTAGAATATTATTTTAGTTATTTAGGGTAGTAATTTTACATAGGCCTATACGCGGGAAAAATTTAATTACGCCCATGCCGATTAACATTTTGCACTAAATTCGTACATCGTAGCTTTGTACATCAAATTACATAAGAACTATTACTAAAAATTTGCGTCAGAAATAAATACAGTAAATTAATTAATATCACTGCATAAGTATTTATGAAAAAAAAAAACAAAGTGAAAAATGAGGTTAGAAATATTAAATCGGTCACTTATTTATAAATGTATATTTTTATTATAATGGATGTCGGATACCTAGTCCATAAATTATATTATTATTCGTAAAGAAAATAGTTGTATACACCGATGGTGCTAGTTTGCCTAACTTAAACGCCGTATTACTTATTTAATAATAACATAAAGTCACAACGATTGTTTTAGGACATGGAAATGTTTGACTTAGAAGACTTCAAATACAATTTTGTAAACCTGACAACTTTCAGAATGGTGGATATTGAAGACGTCGGTGTTCGCGAAGTACTCAAACACATGGAAAAGTATTTGAGCGAAAAGAACCAAACAATCAACAAGTTTATGTTAACGCAGGTTGGTCGAGTTTTCGCGAGGAAACTTCAATTCGATTAATATTTTTGTTAAAAACAAATAAACAAATTACAAGACTCGTAAACTATTTCAACGATTTTTGATAAGAAAAAAACACTAATCTACGAATATTTCACGCATTGCAACAGTGTGAACCAGCTCTGATGTACGACTCCGTGCAAGTATTGGCAGTCGGCTTGGGTGCACTTCAGCAGAACGAAATACTCGAATACCCGAATATTTCCTGTAAAAACGAAGTGCCTTGGGCGAATGGCTCGAGTTTGATAAATTACATTAATTCGGTGAGTACTGAAACGTAAAACAAACAGGTTTTCGTCAGATTAGTACGAAAAATTGAATATTAGTGGCAATACTATTCGATGGTTAAAAGTTAATAGTTCGAATAAACTGAGCACGACGGCTATACATAAAACGTAAGTGATTTATAAGGGAAAAACGAATTAATATTTAGATTAATTGAACATTTAATTAGATTAGAAAGCTTGTATATTATTACAACAAGTGAGTTAATCAGCGTTGGAAATATCACATTTCAGCAAACAAGGTAAATTAAAAGTAGTTATTTTTTTTTTTTTAAGCTCATACTCATACAATACATATAATTACAGGTATTAAATTTTTATTTACATTAAATGTTATAAAAAACGTATACTCTCAAAACGAATATCATATAACAATATAACTGAAGCATTTAAACAAATAAGAAGTCTTCTGTTTATCTTTGTTTTTTCTATTTTCATAAGATATTAAGTTGCAATATTTCCTACTTATATTAAGATTAAAATCTGACTTTTATAAAATTCATACTTGCTTATTTTATTTTTTGTTTAACCACATTGATTGATTGATAATTGTGATATAAATAACAGTTTTATCGAATTATTGTAATCTGTAACACAGAAATTAAATAAAAATTTATTTTTATAATTTACTAATTAAAATTTTGGATTTAGTGATCGATGAATTATTTTTAATTGTAATTTTAAAATACAAAAATATGGTTATATTTTCACAAAACAATTTTAACCGAGAAATACAAATAATGTACAACCAATAAAACTAATATTTATTTTATAAACTTGTAACTAATGCTGAAGTAAAATGTATACCTATACTGTTTCAAACCAAAATACTGTAAACTTACATAATAAACCAGTAATCACTTTCGACTATTGCCTTACCTCATGTGTTTGATCACATGGTATTGTATTTCAGCTAAATATAAATGCACATACATAATAATCAGAATTAAACCGTTCATTCTTAGAACAACAAATCCTAACTAAGAAACAATTTAAAGTTAAACAACGTCTTTTGTTGCCTATAACAATTGACAGTATTAACTTGAGCATAACACACTACGAACTACAAATATATTATTTTACATTATAAATCTTTGTTCCCTTAATAATATTCAATTTTGAATTAAATATATTTAAAGCTGATAACACTGATGTTTAATTTGCAAAAACCTTACAAATCTTCTTTATGAGATAGTTTTCATATTTAATATTCATAATACTCTCCTAAACACTCCTATTATGTCTTATTCACGTCATCATGCTTAACACATCTACTATTAGCATGTACTGTTAAAAATTAACAATGAAGATACTGGCTTGGTAAGTAATTAATTGAATTACGATAAGCAGTAATCAAATCGATATGGTTTAATGGTTTATGGTTCAATGGTTTTTACATAATCTTCCGATTCGTATTGCATTCACTATCAAAATTCACTTAATACCCTTCATATTTTTATTTTATAATTTTCAAGATCTATAATATTCGTACATATTCGCTTTACAACAGGTAGAAATAAAAGGGCTGACTGGACCAATACAGTTCGATAGAGGTCAGAGGACTGACTTTAAATTAGACTTGATGAAACTTAAACAACACGCGTTGTCAAAAGTCGGTGAATGGACACCCGGACTTGGTGTAAACATCACCGACATGTCAGCATTCCACGATACGGCTCCTTATAACATCACGCTTCTTGTTGTCACAATCGTGGTAAGCATTGAAACGGTTTCTTATTCATGATTTGAAAATAATTGTTCTGTGTGAAACGTTTTAATTTTTTTAATTCGTATTTATTTACATATTTATAACATATGAGTGAAATTCCACACTATCGTTTTATTGGTATCAACTATTTAAATATCTATCTTTATTCTAAACAATATTGTATTATTATGTTCTTTGGCTATTATTGAAAATTCCAAATTTAATTTTTGTATAATTTAAAATGAACAAAACACTATGATTTTACTTATATTATATCATAAAAATGTAATTTAAAGTAAAAAAAAAACTCTATCATATACTACTAGTTAAAAAATAATATAACGAGATTTGATTTGAAATCGTATTATCCACGAACAAAATATTTTATCATTTCAATAGAAAAAAATACAAGCACAATGATTACGACTGGAAATCAATGGCATACATTTTATAATGTGCAACATAATATATACTAAAGATTAAAAATTCTACGTGTATACGAATGTGAATTATTTCTTTCGAAGATTTTATCAATATGCATTATTTTCTTATTTTATATAAGAATTCTACTGGATTTAAATTGAATGTAAATTTTTGAACCAAACTCATATTTTCCATCATTTTAACTTTACTTATTTTCGAAACATTCAAATAATGTTAATTCACAGAATAATACGAGGAAGTTCAATTATTTTTAATGAAATTCCTTAGTTATATACTTAAGAATTTAGATTAAGTATAAATTTAAGTTTGAATATCCTTTGAACTATTATATTTTTGTTTCAGTTGAATATTAATATACTGCTTTATAAGCCCAAAATTTATTACATAATATATGTATTACAATACTAGCGTAACATGTACTTAATCCAAAAATTTAATTCATTTTTTCTTTCAGCCGTTGTAGAAATATAATTTATTTTATTTATTTATTTTATGAAAATATAGGAATTCCCTTACGTCATGATGCATCGTGGTAAAAACTATACGGGCAATGCAAGATTTTTCGGTTTTTGTGTTGATTTATTAGAAATGATTGCTAAACAAGTTGGATTTGATTACATTTTAGATTTAGTACCTGATAACAAATATGGTGCTCAAGATCCGGTGACTTTAGAATGGAATGGTATTGTCGAGCAGCTCATAAAACACGTGAGTTGTTAACTGAAAAACATTTACCATTAGTATACTATATTTATATTTATATTATAAACATGTCATTGATTTTATGTATATATAAATACTTAAAATGAAACAAAGTTTAATTTAAACTGCATTGTATACAGATATAATTATAAAATTATTTTTCTATCACTCAAAGTATAATATTAAATTAAATATAATTATTTTGAAATCTAAGTCCTCACTTCTCTACATTAATTTCATTATTTTTAGCATTTTATGTTGCATTATTAATGAAAAAAAATCAATAACAATAAAAACTCAGTTCTATACTTAAAAATACTAATTTTTAATACTTTAAAAATTTTTATAACTTATCCATCTCTCTTGATTAAAATATTATATATATATATATATATATATATATATATATATATATATATATACATATAATTTTAGTCAACTAAAAATAAATAATTATTTTAATTCAATCTAACAATCTGATACAAACAATTATTAATAAACACAAAACTACTGATCATCAATATAGAAAATTGTTATTTTTTGTTTCGTTAATATTTGTTCTTTTTTAGAAAGCAGATTTAGCTGTTGGATCAATGACCATCAACTATGCTCGAGAAAGCGTTATTGACTTTACAAAACCATTTATGAATTTGGGTATCAGTATTTTATATAAGGTATTATAATATTACATAACTAATTTTAATATAAGTGGTAATTTAAAAACAGTTAAAATATTATTAGTATAATGCATAATATTTTTGTGAGTTGAAAAATCAAACAATAGATTCAATAATATCAAATATTTTGATTCTATTTTCAAAGAACCATAAATTAAATAAAAATACAATTAAAATTAAAATATACTATGGACAAGACATTTAAACAAATATAAAGTAGTTAAAAGTTTTCAATGTATATAAGAAACAAATAAAAGTTCAAATATTTCCCTATGAGTAAAGCTTGTTTCATATATGTAAAAGAATCAGGGTTAATATGATATAAAATTTTGATTATTCGCAATTTTCTAGAAAGTTTGTTATTGTTTCGACTAAACTGTTTACACTTTATATAGCTCTATAATTTATTAATACTTTTGTTTATTTAATATCCAAAAAATCTATGATGTACATTTTGAAAGTTTTGAATGGTATGGGATAGTCATGAATAGTAAGCAGTAAATCTTCAAATATTTGAATTAATTTAAATTACTATAATATTTAATGACTTTTTTAATTACTTTCTTTTTTTTTTATTTATTTTGCCTTTGTTTAAATTACTTTTAAATATCACTAAACTAATTTCTTATTTGATTTCTAGTAGATTATTTAAAACAATTATTACAACTATTGTAATAATACTATGTACTTATACTTACTGACTTTGGTCTTTCAGTCAATAAACTAATTTTCATTTACAATAGGTTCCCAGTAATCAACCGGCACAATTTTTTTCATTCATGAATCCACTAGCTCTAGAGGTATGGATTTACTGGCTAATTGCATACATAGTGGTATCCGTCACGTTGTACATCGTAGCTAGATTTTCACCGTATGAATGGGAGGACGAACATTTCGGAAAACTGTTCAGCAGCCCAAAACAAGATCCCAATCCATCCCATTCAAATAGATTCACATTGTCTAACAGCTTTTGGTTCACCATTGGTTCACTTATGCAACAAGGTTCAGACATCAGTCCAAAGGTATTATAATATATTTAACTTAAGTTTTTGAATAATCACCGATTAAAACGATCTCTAAACGTTATTTTTATGTTTACTACACATATAAAAATATACATTGAAATGAAGCCAAGTATAATAATTTTAATTTAATAAGTAAAATTAGTAAAAATATGATTTTATAACATGACCCTAACGAACCTTAAGTCAATTCATATTAACCAGTGAGGGATTTAATAGGGGTTCAGAAAGGTCTTCCCTTGGGAGTTGATGGATTAATATGTATATTATCATAATTAATAAAGTTTTGATTTTAATTTATATTTAATATCTTTAAAATAGTTTTGACCGGTTCTCAAATAAAACCTTAGGTACGCTATTGATAATAACTTATTTGTATATATAATCGTAATACCAAACCACTATTAATATTTTTATAAATTTATACATTATTATATTTACCATGCATTTTTACGTGCAAATATTATTTATTTAACATGATTAAATTACTGTTATCCCCAAAAAAGGTTAAAAGTCATCACCAATGAGACTGTATAACCTAATATGTAACATAAGTTTTTGTGTCAAGAATTTATGTAATTAATTAAATAATCATTCAATAATTTAATAACATTAACTCTATAATAACTATAAGTTATAAACAAAATTATACTCGTATACTGTACAAATAGTTAGAAATTATAACTGTCTAAGTGGCTTCACTGAAAGTTTACTTAAATCCACTGTTATATCATAAATATTAAATAAAATTTAGTAACAGTTAATTGAAAAAAATAAAAATAAATAATAATACTAAATTATAAGATAATGTATATTAACATAAAAAATGTTGTTTAATTATATTATTTTTGTTAATCCTTTACCATTATTTTGTACTAGTAATGAGAATGATTTTAATAGTGACTATTATGTCTTCTAAGACTATTATGAATATTAAGATTGAAATATATTTTGTAAATGCTTGTAAATACTAATGTTTAAGTTTGGGATATATATTTATTATTTAAATTGTATTTTTATTTGCAAACCAATAACAGTTATGTATTTTATTTGATTATTTAAGTATCAGAATTTCTATACTGCAATAATAATTCAAAATTTAACTTTCTATCATTTTCCAATTATATCACTATTTAATAAAATGTTTTAATTTTGGATTTTTAACAGGCTTTGAAAATAATTGGATGTGTTTGGTGGTCGTTTACATTGATTATCGTATCATCGTACACAGCGAATTTAGCTGCTTTTCTGACGGTTGAAAGAATGGTAAGCCCGATTGAAAATGCGGAAGATCTCGCTGCACAAACAAACATAGCTTATGGTACATTGGACAGTGGAACAACAATGACATTTTTTAGGGTAATTATATTTTTTAACTAAATTTACTTATACATGTAATATAAAATTAATGGAAAAAATATTTTAATAACGTAGATAAATTTTATAAGAATATACTTAAAAAATATTTTAAATTCTCAAATTCATATTTACATTTTAACTGATATTTGAATTTCACAAATCGAATATTATACTATATGAAAATTAAATTAAACTAAATACAAATCGCTAAGTGTAAGAGTGAAGGTGTTTCAATTATATAACATTGAAAATTCAATGTTAAGCATTTTACAAAGTATCGACAAACCATGTTCGTTTACTTTTTTAATTCGTGTAAATAAAAAACTAATCTGAAGTATTACTATTTTAATTAAGTATAACAAGGTGTACTTAGAATAGAAACTTCTTCATGGTAGTTATGGTGTTTTTCTTACTGTATCTCATTTATGATGATCGATTTTTTTAAGGACTCAATGATCGAAACGTATAAGAAAATGTGGGCGTACATGCAGAAGAAAAAACCTTCGGTTTTTGTGACGTCATACGACGAGGGCATTAAAAGGGTATTGCAAGGTAACTTTGCGTTTCTGATGGAATCCACAATGCTTGATTATGTAGTGCAGAGAAACTGCAACCTGACACAGATAAACGGGTTGCTAGATTCAAAAGGATATGGAATCGCCACACCCATGGGTAGGTTTTAGACCAGAATTAAGTCAGAAACATATGACAATATGTACCCAAACGATATTTTGCCAACAGGTTCACCGTGGAAAGATCAGATATCTTTGGCCATTTTGGATCTACAGGAGAAGGGTGAAATACAAATGCTGTACAACAAATGGTGGAAGCCACCCAACGACATGTGTGAGTCTGAGAAGTCAGGAGCTGGAGCAAAAACTAACACTTTGGATTTCAAAAATATATGTAAATTAATTGTATCCTCACATTTTACAATCAATACCACCCACTAAAATTTAACATATCCATGTAATATGTTCATTAAGTATATTTTCTTTGTGTGCAATTTTTTAGGTGGAGTATTTGCAGTACTTCTAGTGGGCCTCATTATATCAATCATGGTGTCCATTTTTGAGTTCTACCATTATAGAAAGAAAATAAAACACATCGAACAAGTAAGTTATATATTTTTTGAGTTTTCAGACCATAAATTTTAATTAAAACTTAATTAATCGTAATTAATTACTTATACTACACAGTAAATATTAGGTTAGAATAATATTTTTTCAATCCATTATGGTGAAATTAATAAATTAAGACATGGTACAACTACAGTTGCATATTGTACATAAAAATATAATTTCTCCTTTCATCCTTATGAAAAATGTTCAAAATCCTGTATTTTTAAAACGTTAAAATAATATTTTTACACTCCGATGAAATAAATATTTATTTTCCGCAAAAGCTTTCCGTAGTTTTACAATATCAAATTGTACACGTTCCTTAGTTGTTTTTATTTGTTGTCATTATATACGTAGTACATGAATATTATAAAATAGAACAATTTTTTTTAATAAAATAAAAGATTCCAAGCTTAATATTTGAAATAATCATCAACAATTATTACATGGCGTTAAAATTCGAAAGTAAATTTAAAAATATATAAGTACTTTTCTAAAAGATAGTAGTGGTAGTTTCAAATACTTACTGTTCTAAGTATTCTGTCCCATTTGTTTCAGTGAAACTCGGGTGAACACGAGTTAAAAACCTTTGGACGTTTGAAACAATTTTCATACTATAAATTGCAAAATATTAATAATATTAATACAGTTATTGTATTAACTATTACATCTACTGGAGGGATACTTCTATGAACAATGAATTTTAATTTCATAACTAAAAACAATATTTCCCCACTTAAAAAATAACTTATTAGAATGTTAATACAATCTAACGATGTTAATTACAAATATACTGGTAGATACTTATTTATAAATTTATATGGTGCAAAACAAAAACCTTACTACATTGAATTACATTTAAAACCCGGTTATTATATTTTTAACAACAATTATAAAAAAACTACCGTTTGAACTATCCACAAAATTGAACTACCGATTATCACATCGACCATTTTCGTTTCCTCAATTGTGTAACATATATTATCTATTACATAACAATATCTGATATTAAATCAATCTCTCAAATATCTAACCATTGTATACCTTTAAAAACACAGCTTTGGGTGTTCGAAACTATAACAAAAATTTAAAATAAATATTGATCAGCAAACAAAATGCAATTACCAATACGATTAAATTATAGTAAAAGTATAATGGGAACTTTTTTTTTTTTTTTTGAGATTTTTGGCATCCTTATAATACACTATACGCTGTCCATATTACACAGGCGTCTAGGGTTGTTTCAAAAAGTTGCGGCGGTGGAGCAATTTAAGTATAATGAGATTCTAATGCATTCGTGTTTATCTAAATTGTACCGAAAACGACATAATGTCTGCAAAGGGAATACATTATATTTAACGTAAATGTATCTGCGCGCCTTACATATACATTACAGAATAGTATAAGCATCTGACTGCGTGTTTAACTTTAAACGTACAATTTATTGAACGAACATCAGTAATATTTTATTTATGAACTGTCTGCTCGGCCTGACAATTGTCAAGAAAACGTCATTATCGGTGGCGCGCTCACTTTTCGTTTACGATTATTATACCGATGGCTAAAAGGCTAAAAGTTGTGAGCCTTTTACTTTTTGCCCCCAAAATCGTTTTATAAGTCTTTCAGTATATATATATATATTTAATACACGTCGGTCATATTATTCTACCGACTATATCCAGATACCAAAACCATTATTATGACTCATTTTCTTTTCACGCTTGGATTGTACATTGAAGTATTCATACAATTTAGTTTACGAACATTTAAAAACCTTTTAAACAAAAGAAAATATTGCAAATACTTTTCAAAAAAACATTACCACGTAAATAGTATAAAGTCGAAATTGTTTAGATTTGTATTACGGTCAAAATAATATAAATATTATCTAAGTAATAACTATTAACATTTTCAATATTTTAATACGGTGAAACACTATATTTTACCATAAACCATATAATGTTATGTTTGAAATTTCTCAAATTATGATTCATGAACTTTCTAATTCCTGATCAAAATCTCTCAACTGAGGAATCCATGGTGTTCTCGGTTGGTGTTGGTATAACGCTACGCGTTCTTGAAATGCGTAATTTTCAACATCATATAATGAAAGTGGTTTCCTTTTATAGCATCCTACGTCGAATGAACATTTAACTAGAACAATGAATTATTATTTATCGGAACATATATTACAAAATATAAAGAAAATTCTTATAGATCCTGGAGCTCGTACAGTGTCGATAACTCTTTCAAGTATAATCAAACGTTCTTAATGACTCTCCCTATATATTATGTATGATTAATATCATGTAGTCTCGTCTCATTTCAAATTTAGCCATGCCAAAAGAATTATCCATGATGTTTGTAATAAAGCGTATCATGCCGAATCTCTCGTCGCTCCGCTGTTCTCGGATGTTGCTTTTTGCGTTACGTTTAGAAACTTTTATGTTTCATATGCTTCATCGCCACAGACAATATTTTACTGATTAACCGTATAATCTCCATCACAATTGTGATCAATAAAAGACTGATACATTTTCGGGATAATAAATTCTTCGCTCAAACACATTTCTCTTACGATACATATTATCACACATGGATGACTCGAACGCGTTAGTTGCGTGACACCTCAGATCATACACAATGTACGGATTCACTGACTTATATTTGAAGCACGCATTACAAAACTAGAAATGTCTGAGTGCACAATTTTCTTGTTGATAAATTAACAAATTTTTAAGAGAGAACCAAGGAAAGAGCAAGATATTAAAAGACAACAATAAATAGAAACTAACACTATTATAAAAAAATGTATAACGTGCATGCACGTGCAACAGTATTCTAGTAAAAAGTTTTTTGATAATACAGGCATTGAGTTTTTTTTTTTTTTAATTTCAAGTAATATTATTATATTTTGATTTCTAGATTCGTGCTGATTAGATTTAGATTAATTTTGTAAACGAAAAACATCCAATTACAATGTTATTACAACTTTTTTTTTACTGTTTTTAATGTATTTACTTTTCAGAGTAATTCGTTAAGTATACCGACCCATTTTTTATGTCCAAATTATTCATTTTTTTCAAATTCTTATTTTCGAAAAACGTATGACTATGTTTCCCAAGAAATTTATATTTTATACCTTTTAAGGTATTCTCTTCTATGGCATTATTTTTCAAATAAGGACTATATTTATTTCTCATATTATTCTATGTATGTACTTTCTAGAATTGGACAAGTACTCGTCTTTGTAAATTTTTTCTAGTTGAGTTCGAGTACTCAACTCGAAAAAAAAGGAATACTCGTGTATAGGAGTATTCGAGTTAATTTCACTAATTTTTTAAATAATAAATATTAAAACTGTAAATAACTGGGATCCAAATATATCTGAAAGGAAATACCAGGAAGGTTGATGATTTAATCATTATTGAATGCAGTGTAACAAGTTCTTTTGTTCTGATAAAAAATAGTAACTCTTTTTCAAGTATGTAGACATTGTATACTCGTATTTGTATCATTTGAAAACAAACTTAACAAACAAATAACTAATAGTTCCGATTATTTAACACTCGTAAAAATTATGTCGATCAATACATCTAAGTGGAACTTTCTCGTACAACGAACTATAGAAAAATAATGATTTAATATCATATTTAGATATTATTAATATTGAGTGTATGTAAAATATGGCAATACCAAAGAATTTGCATACCACTACGTATCAATTTCTAGGAATTGCCGATGCATGCAATTTCATAATACTAATAATAATTGTACAATGATCATTATGTACTAAAACTGTTATATTTATCTTTTCCCTTCTCTCATTCTATCAAATATAGCAAATCGGACCTCAGAGATCCACGTGGAGGGACTTAATTGATGAACTATGGTTTGTTCTGAAATGCCAAGGTTCCAGAAAACGAACTGTATTGATGCACAGATGTGATCAATGCAATCCAAAAGTTAGAGTGAGTATAATATCATCTCGTGTTTTCCAGAAGTTAATAGAAAAATGTAAAGTAAAAATGGTTATGGTCAAGTGTGTAATCTATGTTTAATGACTAACTTCTGATAACGATTATAATTAATACAGTCTCAAATCCATGCATAGTACAATAAACAACGAATAATCAAAAGTTAATACATGATTTTCAGTTCCACCTACGTAATCATTAAATTCTTTATAGCATTTACTATCTCAAAGGATTAAAATTTAACTTGTCAAAGACTATCGATTTGAAGACATGTGTAAATAAATATATTATCTATGTATTGATTAATAATTCTTTTATGGGTTTAAAAGTATACGGATTTTCTTTTTTTAAATTTTTAAGTAATCGTATTAGGGAAATTAATGTTTTAAAATGTTTCATCGATAATTTTCAAAGATCGTTAAAATAAGTACAAAATTACTATTATAATCAACAAAATATCATGACCATAATAAAATAACTCTCATATAAAAAAAAGAAAAGAGCACAATCAACCGTGGCTGATGAAAATTCTATACTATAAGTGCAATACATCATTTAGATTAAGGAACGCCGTTCGCGAAGGGATTTCATGGAAGCTAACAGATTGTAGAACGTGATACGTTTATCTTGTCGATTATATTGTAGGCGATATGGTTATTGTCACGCGTATAAAAAACTTATATAGTGTTAACGTTAGAAATAATATAAATTGTCTATTCACTTGATATGGACTTTTAGACACTATTGTTAATAATAATTTAAAACGTAAAAAATAAATAAATAGCGATCTTCTGAAAGTTTATAAAGTAAACGAATACAAGTATTTAAATATTTTTAAAATTATTACGATAGAATTTCAAATTAACTTAAAATGTATTTTAGACTTTTAAATACATGAATTCGATTACTAAATAATATTTGTTTAAATGATAATAGATTAGAATTTAATATTAGAAAATCATAAATAAGAAATATAGTTTAGTTTTTTAATAAATATTTTTATACTCGAATATTTATTAAAATAATAATGTATAGAATATTATGTCTATTATTGTAATTAATTTATTTATATGGAGTTGTATTATGTAAAATAAAATTTTAATAAACTATTTTATCTAGATTAAAATATATGAAAATACATTTATGGCTGTTGATTTTCGGTGTTATTTTTCTAACTTTTAGTTGTTCAAAAGTAATTTTAGATAATTCTAAAATACATTTTGAAGAATTCATAGAAATTTATTTTAGAAAACATACTTCTTGTTAATAAAACTAAATTTAAAATAGTTGACCTATCCACTTAGTAAAAAACTTGATATAGAAATAATTCCCACACTATAGTCCTCACTATCATGACAGCACTTAAATTAATTGAATAGTATTGAAAAAAACATTTATAATATCCAGTATCCCTTAACTCTATACTGACTATAAAAAATCACATTCCAACAAATGAAATCAGAAAAAACATTCAAGAACTACCTCCATAATTCTAAGTTCTGTAGTTTTTTTTTTTTTTTTTGATACTCACTCACAAAAACATACCTGGAAATGAAAAAAATTTAAGAAACAGCTAAACAGGCCTCTATTAATAATAACACTTCCCAAATAAAACTATCAACTCTAAAGGACAGAACATCAACTTCTATGGAACCAGAAATCTAAGAAAAAATTCTATCAAATCAAGAAACGTTTAACTTCAAATTCATAACCACCTGATTATAATGTTAACAAATAATATAGACACGTATAAAAATCGACCATACAATTATCAACTATTTACACTTACTGAAAAAAGAACCAAGGCTCATTTGCGAGTTCTGTAACGTATCTTTAATATCTATAAAGTATTTCTTCCTGAAATACCCATATTTAACCAATAAAAAATGATCTTTCATCAGCCAAAAAATCTAAAAGATATTTCTCAAAAAACTTATCTTTATTTACTTATCTTATATTTACACCATGTTTAAATATTCATTAATAGAATATAATTTTTATTGTTCATATTACCAAATTACCTTTGTAATGTATAAATATGTTGAATGTACTTACTTATTACGAGGGCCGGATTGGGTAATTATAGCCAACCGAGCTCCACATTCGACCAGTTCAAAGATTAATTGCTTCCTCCCTAAGAAAAAAAAAAAAAAAAAAAAAAAACAGAATTACTTGTTTAATTGTTTAATCTTTTAGAACAAAAAGTAATGCAAACATTTTAAAGCTGTAAACGAAAAATACCCTCTCCTCAAACATTTTTTAGAAGTAGAAATAATAGGTTAATGGTCCTATATTTTGAACGTAGAGTTTTTAATAAATGTGACCAATATATAGATGGATATCCAAAAATTAATTAATAGTGATTTAATAAAATTTTAATTTTACTCATTAATTAAATAATTAAATAAACATAGTAATTAATAAAATGTTTTTACATTATTCGCTGACAGAAGTAGTATTAATATATTTTTACTGAAAAAGATACATTTTCATAATTTCAACTAATCAAATTTTTTTTTTTTTTAATAAACCACTTTTTTGGTAATTAACTGTATGATTTCTTTGTTTTTTGCATTATCTAAAATATAATTTTCTTTATTCATCGATGAAAATGTTTTTTTATTTTACCTGAGATATTACAATGATAAAATTTGTTTTTAATGTAATATAATCAAAGTTATTAAACGATTGAATAACACAATGTATAAACGAAAAATATACACAAAATTTTTTCCACTTAAACGTAAAAAATGGCAAACAATGCTATTGCAAATCTCAACGATTGATCGTCAACTGTTTGACGTGCGTTGTTATAAAACAAAAAAAAATGTATCCCACTATTAAAATCATTTACGACTGCAATAGCGTCGGCCTGATTCAATAATGAGGTAGCGAGTTTTGTCTGATCACACGCCGTCCCAATCCGGCTCTGATTATTACAATTGTTGCAGCCACGTGCACACATTTAAGTACGTTATACAAGGTCCCGTGCCATAAATCGCCTTTTATCTATTGTGATTCGAACTTGCTCGATCAATTACACTTGCCTTGTAGCTCAAAGTGGTCAAAATCACCTAAAAATCTGACGAACTACGTAGTAAGGTGGTATGGCTGTGTGTGCATATGTATGTGCGTACACAAATCTATGAAAAGTTAACTAAAGGTAAGAAATCATGGTAACCATTGTAATGTCACTGTATATTTGAAAAATAATCAAAACGACCAATAAATCAGAGCAACACGTAAATATATTAATATTTTTCCTTTGTACAAATGACCATTTGTAAATTATAATCAAATAAATATAATCGAATGTTAACCGATTTTAGTACCCTTGGTAAAATATTATTGAAGTACAAAATAATAATAATATAACTCATAATGTTGTCGGTGAGTGACTGGCCAGCCGCTGCCTGTGCCTAAAATGGTAAATAATAAATACGATAATGATTTCGCGGTGATTAACGATTGCGTTAAAAAACATAATAAAAAAACAGTGATGATTTTCAGATTAACGCACACACGATAATCTATAATAATGTAATAGTAATTATATTCGATGCGATTCGCGGAAGGAAATAATACAGTAATATAATAACGATCAAAGGCGATTTGCGCACGTGTATAATAATAATTAATTCTACAGCGATTCGCACTCGTACTACACAATACACAATTTAAGGGCTACGTTTAGCACTCCACGACGGTGGTTCATACAATACTAAACACGGTAATACAATAGTTCCACGCGCGCGAAAATGACAAATATTTACTCGTTGTATTTCCAATAATAAAATTTACGATCAAATTTACTTAATTACTACGGTGCTATGTATGCGTTGCATATTTCGTCAATCGGTGATCGTGAAAATATATTTATAAATTATCATATGCGCTATGCAGATAGTAGCATTGTGTGTGCGGAAATATTAACTAACAATTAAACGATAATTTAAAATATAAAATATGAATTATTTTTTCCTGGTTAATGATTTTATTTTTAAACCCATAATTAGTACATAAAAAACCTCAACAATTTTCCAAAACCAAAAATACTGGTTGACTTTTTCAAACTTTAAACCGAACGCTATGAAAATACACTACGCTTAGTATACCAAAAATAACGATTGTTTGTCAAGTTTATTTATGCATAAATATTACAGTTGTCCTCATGTATAGGCTCATACATGGTCAGTCTGAATGACAATCAACGCGATTGACATTTATTACTGACCGTGTATGTGAATGACTGATAATGAATGGCAATCAAATTTTATGACAGATGAAACTCAAACATTTATGAATTTTCATCATCATTCAAGATGTTTGACGTGATTACTCGTGTATTTATTTGAATATCAGTCGAACGAGCCGAAAAGTTTCTGTGGAGAATGTCTTTCTTTCTTTCTAATTATTTTTTTACTCAGAATCTTTTCTCTCTTTTTTTGGGTTTCTTTGCATCATCATACGTTAAATAAATGGCGAAACCAATAATAGCATCTTTATCCATTTCAATAAATTGACGAATTCAATAATAAATATATGTAAAAATGTTAATTACATTTACACAACATGAACATAATTTTTTTTGACTGACAAAACAATTTAATGAATAAATACTGTCATTCTTGATTGACTGAGTTTAGAAATTATGAATTGTCAGTCGTGAATATCAATCACGTTTTTGTCACTCAAAACTTACCGTGTATGAACCCCTTTAAGGAATCGAAAGAGGAAATACTTGCAGGATTCAGAAATTAAATATTGTGATGTTTTTCTTTTGAATCGAATTATTAATATCCCGAAATTGGCGTGCTTAATGGGGATACTAGGGGTGCTTAGTATCTCCAAGACCATTATTATAGTGCCCCTAATTCGACTTGAACATTTAAAAAGCAGTAAGCTGCTTGACAATGTATGAACTTACACCCAAATTTCTATTATCAGTTTTGATAATTTACATAATATATCTAATAATAGAAACTTTAACTAATAGAAATTAGAATAGATAGAATCAATAGAATTTACTAATAGAACTTTGGGATGTCTTAAGATTCTATTGTAGTAATCTTGACACAATTGTAACAATTATAACACGAAGTTTTGATAATGAGATAAATCAGTAAAGTACCAATCACATGAATAAATTCATACGAGGTTTTCCGTAATACTTGGAGACATCATAAATGACATACAATTAACCAATAATTTAATATAACAAAGAATATTAAGATTATGTTACGCGATGAATAGTGCGTTCGATGTAGCTAATCCATTAGAACTGATAAAAGTTTATATTCTTATGTTATTTCATATTTTCACTATTAAATTATTTCTAATATTATAGACTCCACAGTCAAACTATAACGGCGATCGTAAAACATTTAAGTGCATAAATACTAAACACCACATACTAAAGTTATAACGTTTTTAATGTATTTAAACTAAAAAATATTATTTTAATTTAGATATATTACATATATATTACATGTATATCTTTGTATAAGATCCATAAAAGAAAATTTATTTTCTACACTTTTAATTAAATCATTGAGTATATACAGTAATAGATATAGTATCAATTGTCTTTATTATTAAATTACTCAATAAGCAAAATTAACATTTTTACCCACTAGAATAACAACATGTTGTGTATAACAATCAAATGGTAAGATTATAATATATTTAATTCTCATAAATTCGAAGTAGAAAACTCAACATTTTTTCAAAAAACAAGAAAACATACACACACACATTATCATTAGTTATCAGGGCATCGCCCATTTGCGCCAAAATAAATGAATTCATTTTGGGTACAGCCCATTTGCGCCAAATTTACCTTTGTAAACATTTTAAATTAACGACTTGGTTAATTCTTATATTTCAAAGACGTCGTATAGTAAAGTTATTTTTATTAATCTATAGATTTTAAAGCTTTGTATATTATTGCGTCAAAAGATAAACCAACAAGTTATATATCAGTTTTATTATGATGTACGATATTATCGTACTGCGTTATCGGATATATATTTAATTACAATTATGATTAGGAAGATATAGGTATTAAAAAAAATCTTTATTTATCTTTTCTATTTATTATATTTTTATTTATTATTTATTATTATGATTAATTTGATTATTATTTTTGATTGACTATTGTTACCTATAACCTATTATATAGTAATTATTTATTATGGTTTAAAAAGTGATTATCTATTGAATTATTTTTAAAAAAATCATATTATTGACTATAATTTGATTTAAAAAAATATATAATAAATTATTATTAGAAAAAGAAAAGATTGTAAAAAAATATACATATATTAGTTTATTATAATTAATAATAAATATGTAAGTACTATTAACTGTTACATTAACTATTAATTAATTTTAATTTGTATTACTCTGTAAAAAAAATGTGTATTATACAGCTATTAATGATTATTATTTTAAAAATATTCGTATTATTAACTATGATTTAAATAAAATTGTATTAATTATTATTTGAGAAAAAAATATATTACTTTATTATAATTATACCAGGTAAATTTGGCGCAAATGGACTGTACCCAAAACGAATTAATTTTTTTGGCGCAAATGGGTAACTCCCAGTTATCATTATTGTAACCATGGATCTATAAATAAAATAATCGTTTCTTTACGATTTTAGGCAACAACAAAAACAACTATATTGAGCCAAACAAAACTTTCAGCGTAAATTAATAGTAAAATAATATCTTTTATTTTATTGTATTTATTTTTTTTATTGTTTTAAAGAAGAAAACATTGTCTATGAAATACCGTTTTTATTTCTTCAATAACTTACATCGATAATTTTTTTAAAACTTAACAAGAAACTTAAAATATTACAAATATTATCATATAAATAACTTTTAATTCACTTTTGTTAACGGAAAACAAACACTAAATCACAGTTAATATTTTCTTTAAAACAACAACAAAATTGAGCCTCTACAATAAATTTACACTCAATACTTTTGTCTAGCATAAAACGTATTATTACACTTAAATTACTGTTGTATCTTAAATCGGATGTTTAAAATATTAATGAAACAATTTTTTAATTATGCAATGCTAATATTGTTTAGAAAATATCAAATTGTTGGATGAATTGTACTGAATTCGTAAAGTTCACAATTTTCCAGATATCACAATCGTAGCATATACGAGAAAAGAAAAGAAAAGAACATATATAAGAGTAAAAAAATAGGTCGTATATTGATTATTTTTTGTAAAAGAGAATCATTAAAAATATAGTAAAATATTGTAAATTAATTCCTGAAGGAAGTATAATAATACAACATAGATTGATGATAATAGAAATGTGGTGTAGTGGAAAGAAGATGAGTATAAGTAAAATAATGAAAACCGAAAAGGAGTTGAGAATTCGGTGATGCAAATTAATAGAAAAACAAAGAAAAGGAGTTTATAAATAAAGTAAAAGAAAAAAACTGTGTGGAATATTGGGGGAAATATATATTAAGTTTGAAAAAGAATGGCAACTAGTGCTGAGAATATATCAAAATAATTTGTTTGTGAAATCAAGAATAGTATGACAGAAAACAAAGAAGCGTGGTAGTGGATTGAAGAGATTCGAAAAGTAACAAGTAAGAAAAAAAAATTTAACCTGTGGCAGGAAATCAGGAAGATAGAAGATTGGTTTAAGTATAAAAATATATGTAAAATAGTGAAGAGTACGGAACCAAAGTGAAGTTTTATAGATATAGTGAGTTATATGAAAGGCTATAGATAACGGAATGGAAAAAAATAAATGTATAGACTGGCTAAGGTTCCAGGTTCTAGGAACTCTCAAAATGATTGATATTTAAAAAATGAGAATAAGAGGGTGTTGACAAATTATGAAGATGTGAAAAATAGATGGAAAGAATATTCTGAGAGAATACTGAACGAATAGTATCCAAAGAAAGTTTTAGAGAGTATTTCATGGAATGAAGGATTGATTGGTTTAGTTAGTGAGAAGGAAGTGAAAGTCGCGATGAAAGTGATGAAAAAGAAAAAATTGATAGGGCCAAATGGAATGTCTGTAGAGGTATGGACAATTTTAGGAGATATAAATATTGCAGGGTTGAAAAATCTTTTTAATAAGGTGTTAATTGAGGGAAAAATGCAAGAAGATTGGAGAAAGAGTTTTATTGTACCAATATTTAAAGACCAAGGAAGTATACAGGAATGTGGGAACTATTGAGAAATAAAGGTAAGAGTCATAGTATGTAGATTTGGGAAAAGATTATAGAGATAAAATTAGAAGTAAGACATCAATATCAGAAAATCAGTTTGGTAAATTGACAACGAAACCACTATTTTATGTTAGATAACAAGTAAAGAAATTTAGGAAAAATAAGAAAAAAATATGCATGGTGTTTATAGATTTAAAAAAGATGTACATATGACAGAGAATCATTTGTGAGTATTCGGAATTTGAATTTGAAATACTTTTAAATAATATTTTATCCAAATCTGTTGAACTATATACATTATATTGGTCTTGAAGTTTTTTCAAATACTTACATAGATACACAATTTTACAAAAAATATCCACTGCACAAGTTTTGTAAAATATTTCTGTCGAAACAATTTATTCAAAATCAATATTTTTTAGTATTAGGATAAATATGAAATTTAATTAAATGTATAAAACACTATTGTTAGTATTCACAACCGTTCAGGGGATCCTAAGATGTGTACATCGGCCGACCAATTTTTCGCTACATCTTTTCGGATCGTCATTTTTCCATACCCGTAGTAAACATTTGGTGACTGAACGAGCAGCTAAAAAAAAAAAAAAATTATTCCCATTATTAGAATAACATTTACCTGATGGCATTGTACATTGTTTCGTAGTATTGCCTTCGCTTCCGAAAAAAAATACCGAAAAAGATATTCTTGCGACCACCAATTTCCGCACTGCGGGAATACATTCTGTGCTACAGAAAACAATAGTGAAACGAACAGTAACAACAGTTGTAGATAACCGGCGAAAATGTTTTACATGTCCGGTACACGCGGTCGTAGGGTGATCGTCGGATTCGTGTTGGCTCCTGTTACACCTTCAACCCACGCGACGCACAATGTACATAAAGGGAACAGTTTTAAAGACCAATTCTACCTTTTATCCGTTTGCGGATTTCGTGTACGTGTTTTAAATGTTGTACGTAAAAACGTGATGTTACACGCAGGGGACGCATACGATGAACGTATTATATTCGGGGCTCGGACGTTTTTGTCGTTAAGGGACGAACACTGCGATAAGTATTCGGCGGTGGGCAGCAGAGGAGAAGGAAAAGGGATTTTCTAAAGTTGCCATTTTGCGGGAAAAGTCATGATATTACGCGTCACGCGATAGAAACGAGGAACGACACCGCGTTCGGGGTTCGAGAAGTCGTCTCGGGGCGAATTCCCGCGTACGCGAAAGAGGCAAAAGGGATTTCCGGGCGAAACGTTTATACGTTTAACATCAGTCCTCCGTTGGGCGGTAATCGAAAGAGACGCAGTAGAAACCCGACGAAACAATGATGTAGGTACGATGAACGGTAGGTATATGAAACAGCTGAACGTCATAAACGACGATAAAAAATAAAAGATAATTCGCAGACGGTTATTATTGTGTTTCGCGAGGCGCATATTATTCGATTTATCGGATTACTCGGTTTAGTGTACACTACGTGGTTGTCTTCGAGACGAAACACCCGAACACTCGTCTCGCGAGTCCATTGTGTTTTCCGCCAATAGTTCACGTCCGGTTGACTGAATCCCACGTGTATATGCGTACCAAGTATACATACCTACCACGTACTAAGGTACGTAATTTTGTTGACGCTTTTAGTCTCGTGTACGGATCAACTTTATCGACTCCCGGAGGTGTGTTTTTATTTCCGTTGAAAACTCGGGACAGCAAACGCACGCATTGCAGCGTTTCAGATACCAGATTAAAGTTATCAAAACTCGAAAAATAATTTCACTTTACGCATTATTTTAAACAATATTGTTACATTTTCTATACATGTAATCGTAATGACATGAATATATCGTATAGTGTATGAACATAATAATGTACAAACATTTTGTGTCCAAACAAAATCACAATTTGTAATAAGTACCTACACTCATTATCAGTTTTTACTGCAAAAAATTAAGGGAAAATTCCAAAATTTTCAATTTTCCAGCATCTTCCTAAAATTATTCGGTGTCCAACAAAACATAATTGCATCCCCAACTCTTTTTAATTTATACTCCACGGACCAACCCACGCTTCCTGGAATGCAATAGCTTCAAAAACACACCAATCCACATGCTCAATATCTTTCAACTACCTAATTCTATTCTCGAAAACCTTCCCAAAAGACTCAAGCGAAAATAGTCTAAGGATCTAATCTAATATTGTTAACAACACCAAGCCGAAAACTCATGTTGAAATGCCATAATAAGATAGTTTCTTCCTTAAAACAAGGAATCAACAAAGATATAACTAAAATATATAATTTATGCTTATTGCAGTATCATACACTATACACAGATTATTCAATAGGTACTCAAAATTAAAAAATTAAATTATTATATTAATGGTCTTTATGCTTTTTAAAAATAATATTAAAACTATATGTGTTAAAAAGTAAAATATTAAAAATGTAAAATATTTTATAGAAGTAGTACTAAGCTTCAACGTCATAAATACAGAATTAATATCGAACAAATTCAATTGATTAGATAAAATATGTATTTTTATAATTATTTCAATCATCTGGTTTTCCAATATTCCAATATTACCTAACATTTTTTTACAAAGTATTAATTGAACATTATAATACCAAAAATATGTCTGTTCTGTTATACTTTAAATCATAATTTATAAGCTTTCAATTTTTCTAATTCAAATGATTTTTCATGCAGAGTATAGATCAGGGGTGGCCAACCTTTTTCTATATCATGTCATATAAAAAATAAAAAATTAGGAATGTGCCATAAAAATTAATGCTTATTATTTACAATTATATAATAATGTATATATTTCTTTACATAAATTTACATTTTACATTTTTTTATATTATTTTTGAAAATTATGACTTAAGTGATTTTTTTTTAATGAGAATGTTAAATATGTTCGATATCTATTATCTCTTCGTAATTTGTTTGAAGTTTAATTGAAGATATGACCATTACATTTTTAAATGTTTATTTCTTAATGTTGATTATATTATGATTGACTTGGTTGTATTAATTCGTAGTAGGTACACATTTAAAACTGTATTCGTATCATAAGAATTTTCATTTCAGAATAATAATTAGGGATTTCACTGCGATTGTAATAATCTAATTAAATTTATTATATTATTTTATAATTTAACATTATTAATGTTATTTTGACATAAATATTGTATTATATAATATTCATGACTTTCATGATTTATTTAAAGTTGAAAATCATAATTTTAGAAATGTTTAAAAATTAATTGTTATTTTATCTGGCGCTATAGTGTGCCATTCAATAACATCAAATGTGTCACTAAAGGCACAAATACCTTAGGTTGAACACCTCTGAGTAAATTTATTTATGAAATTGATTATTTTATTACTTTAAGTATACTTGACATATCTTATTAGGATAACTAAAAACATATATTAAATATAAAAACATAATTATACATTAAAAATATATTTATTTTTGAAAAATGTTCAATACCATTAAGATTGATGTTCTTTGCAATGTTCTAACATGTTTCTAACTTTCTTACAAGTTAACTTGTAAACTTCTTACAAGTTAATAACTTTACAATAATTTCAATAATTAAAACAATTTTAAAATTATAATATATTAGTAGTAAATTTTTATAATGTTCAATATTTTATTTACAATTCCAACGTTTAATGTATAATGAAGAATAACCAATAAAAATGTAACAATTTTTTTTTACAAAATTATTTTATTTATTTATTGAAATTAACTTTAGTAACCAGACCAGCTGCTATAGTAGTACCACCAGACCTTAACATTACTCTACCCAATTGCCTGATATCTGAATATACCTCAACACAAATCGGTCTCGATAATTGTATCTTGACAAGAGCATGAGTATTTTTCTTGATCATGCGTGGATTTTTCTTCATAACTTCCCTGTACTCTTATTTAGTTCTGCTAATAATCTACTGATAACTGCTGATTCTGAAGAACTTTGATAATGTAGTACAATCTGATGCCCTCGAACAATGGGAAAGTCCACGTTAAACACAACAATACGTGCTTCTAATATTGATGTTACTGGTACGGGAAATGATGAGTCACATAAGACCAACCTGAGTATATAGTTTGTGCATCATAACCAGTTAGCCCAACACTTATGAAATCACCAGCAATCCAACAGGTTGTGATAAATCATCTATTTCAATACCTAAAGAACGCCATTAGCCTTTGAGTTAATGATGCTTTACTAATAAATTGAAAGATTAATGCAGAAACTCACTTTTAATCTGTGCAATTTCTCCCTGAGGTTGTACAAGACTTTATCGCCAACTCTCATCTGGCCTGTTTCAATTCTTCCAACAATTGAGTACCCTGACCCCGAACTTTATAAACATCACTTATGCATAATCTCAAGGGCTTAGAAATTGGACGCTCTGGTGGTTTAAATGAATCTAAAAATAAATTAATATTATTTTTTTTTACTTTTAAATGTTAAATAGTATAAGACTAATATATGTTCAGTTACCAACCAATAACATCCATTAGACAAGGACCACTATACCATTGAGTAAGTAATGATTCATTAGCTTTTGTGGCCAGATTTTCACCGTTCAGTCCAGAACATGGTACAAATGTTACATGATTCTTTGTAGCCAGCTTGCTTTAAAAAGAGTCCAAGTTTTGATTTAATTTCTTCAAACCGGTTCTTCTGACCAAAAGACAGTATCCATCTTATTTACAGCCCACTCCAAGTTGAGTAATTCCTAAAAATAAAAATGCATTTCAATATAAAATCTATTTATAATTTGTTTTTAATAAGTTACACAATTTACCCAGAGATCTTATTAAAAGGGCATGTTCTCTGGTTTGTCCTCCACTGTCAAACCCCGTTTCAATTCTCCTTTAGTTGCATCTACGACTAAAATAGTAGCATCAGCTTGAGAAGCCCCTAAATAATTGTATACAAAATATTATTTTATTTTTGTTTCAAAAAAATTTAAGTACTAGATTTTTACAATATATAATATAAAATAAATATTTAAAAAAAAAAAAAAATAGTTATATTCAACAATAAAATATTTTGTTATTATGGACACTTTTATTATCAAAATATTTATAATTCTAAAATGCGTTTGTCTTCAATGATCTAATAGAAATTAATTTTAGAAAACAAAGTAGTTTAAATTAAAACCTTACACTCATCTATGTTTATATATTTCAGACTTAGATTATTTGACTACAAAAAATATTTTAATTTCCATGAAGTTTTTTATCTATCATATGTAATAGAAAACATAGGGTTTCATTTATGATTTATCATCATATATATATATATATATCAAATACGCATCTATCTTTCTCCAATCATACAAAATATGTTCAATACAATTTTGAAAAAGCTTGAATAAGCTGTTATAAGAAAATGTATAACTAAAGTAAACTAGAGGTTTTTAAATACACAATATTTTATATATTATATATTTATATAATAAATACAATAATATTTGTGAGTTGTTCTCTTCTTTAACCTGTCATTGATATCACCATGTTTTCTATCGTAATTGATATTGTGTTAGCATTATACTAACATTATGGTTTTTTCGATCCAATGAATAATTTAATAAATTTAGAATAGTGAAAAAAGATTTCTTCAAGATACAAAATACATTACAAAAATTAAACAAGCCGCTGTTTTATAACAAAATGTGTTAAAATAATAAACTTTTTAAAAATAATAACTCTTCATTTGATATTTCCGACTTTTATTTTTCAGTATTAAATGTTGGACAAGTAGGGGTAGTATATTCTTTACATGTATACTTTATGTATATATATTATACATAAATATATACTTTTCATATTATTTATAATACAAAAGTCAAAATCGGCATCAATATCATCGGAATCACTAAATATGTGATCATTCTTAGCCTTCATTTAATCATGCAAATACTTTTTCACAATCATTGCCCATATGATGAAAAAAAAGAAAAGAAAAACTATAAAAACGCATTTACTATTGTAAGAGCAATATTATACAACACTTTTACATATAAAAGCAGAATTTAACAGTTCATAAGATCTACAAATATGTTTTCATATTTTAATTTTTATTATTTTAGAATAATATTATTTCAATAAGAGATATATGGAATTTTATAACAATCTGTCTTTAATTGAACAAATGGTTTCTAATATAAATTTAATATTAGTGAAATGATATTACAGATACTGATAACTGCTTAAATCCAATAAGTATTTAAAACATAATTTGTATATGTCACAATTTTTATATTTTTGATAATTGTCTGCATTGATTAATGGATAGATGAAAGGAATTATACAATGATCACATTTTCTTAATTATAGCAAGAGTAAATACTCTTTTTTTATTTTTTTTATTGGTAATCGATCTGTTAATATAACAACCTGCAAATCAGTATAATCAAAACCTACATATTTTATTATTCATTAGTTTAAATTAAGTCCATAGTAAAATCTATAACATTATTAGTACCTAATATTTAAAAGGGAATTTAGTAATGACTCTGTAGTAACCACACAAAAGATCTAGTTAACCATTGCTATTGGTCTTACTTGCATTTAAAAATAATTTTATACCAATGTGTATTTGACTAAAGTAATTAAGTTAACTAAGTGAATGAAATTTTTCAATTTCACAGTAGGTAACTTAAAAACAAAATATGTGCACCATTGATTACTTTACCTGTAATCATATTTGGTATAAAATCTTTGTGCCCAGGTGCATCTAATAATGTAACATCTTTTGTCTTAGTTTCAAATTTCAAATGACCAACATCCATTGTAATACCACGGTTTCTATTATTACAAATGTATTATATAGATAACACATCTGAAAATGTTATAAATGTATATATATAAGTACGTTTATATTTTTTACATTACCTTTCTTCAGTAGTTTCATCCAACACCCAAGCATACACGAAACTCTGTTTACCTAACTTTTTACTCTCATGTTCATATTTCTGAATAGTACGCTGCTGTATATGTCCCAATTTGTACAACAAATGCCCCATTAATGTGCTTTTTTCCAGCATCAACATGACCAATTATAATTAAATAAAGTTGATCTTTGTGATGTGATGTTGATAACCCTGAATCATCTTTGACTTTAGTATTTCTATATAAAAATAAATTTAATTTTAATAACAATTTTATTAAATCAATTATCAAGTATTACTTTGGAGAGTTTAGTTTCCGATCTGTCCGTGGAGATCCTACACGAGTATTCTGAGGAGATCGATTACGTGGAGTTACTGCTGGTGAACATATAGGTGTGCTAAACGGTGTCTGTTTGGGTGTTGCAGTTAAAATCTTATTTTTTGAACCTACATTATTAATTAATAAATATCTGACTAATTTTAATATATTTATTTTTAAATGAATAAATTTAAATGCTCAATAGATGTTTAAGACACTAAGTTCAATAGTCAAATTTAAATAAGTAAATATATATATATACCTGAAATTGATGTATTTCCAAAACCAACAACTATGTTGTCTTTATTTTTAGATGATGAAGCTATAACTATAGAAGGCCTACAAGAACTACCTTCAGTTCCTTGATATTCTTTTCCTTTTGTGTCGCCTATATTGTAGAATATATAAAATATAAAATAATTAAATTCACGAAGAATTACACATGATTTACCAGATTTTGAATTTAATATTTGATCAACAGTTTTATCAATATTAAATTCATTTCTAATCAGATGTTCAGTTAAAACATCTTTGGCAAGTTCAAAGCCCAAAATTTCTGTTACTCTTTGTAAACAAGAATTTACTTTAGCATCTGTAAAGTCTTGATCAGAATCAAACTTGGGTTTATGATTGATTAAATAAATTGCTAAAATATTAAAATATTTATTAAAATTAAAAATGTAATTTATGAAATTAATTTATAGTTACCGTCACTAGGTGAAATACAGTCATCTTCAAATGAATTTGAATAATCATCATCATCATAATATTCATCTGTGAAAAATTTAAAAAATCCTTA
The DNA here is from genome assembly GCA_034509805.1 of Sipha maydis. NCBI lineage: Eukaryota > Metazoa > Arthropoda > Insecta > Hemiptera > Aphididae > Sipha > Sipha maydis. Next base: position 186,739 of record JASXSY010000502.1, read on the forward strand.
TAGTTTAAGCAAAATCTGTTCTTGATTAATTTTAGTTTTTTAATAATTTTAATATCATTGTGTTAATCTTATATTGCATATTGCATACTAAATGTAAACATTTTTTAAGTTCAAAAGAATCAATATGCAATTAAATATATCAAAAATAATATTCATACAATAGCATATTATAGCATAAAATATTGTATCAGTATTACTACAGAACTTCTTGTTTATATCTACAACATTTAATCTCATTATCATATAACAACCATTACTTTCCAGTGCAACTAAATACCGATATTAGAATTTTAGATTTATCTTAACTATAGCCCAACAAAATAATAATAAAATTCAATAAGTTTGTAAATAGTATGTAAAACTGTCCTAAGAATTGTTATGCCCCCCCCCCTGGTGAGGGCCCTGGTAGTATGCCTTTCAATGTAATTTTTGGTACAATCATTTTATACCCAGCAAAATATTCAAAACAATATCACTTTAATGTGATGATGCTACGTCGTACTGAAAAATCTTAATAAGTCTAGAGAGGTTAGTAGAGAATGTATACATTTCCTATCAACATAGATGTAAAGGAATCGAGTTCTGAGGTTTTCTGATCTATCATCAATTATCATGACTAAAATGTGCAGCCAACCCAACAATTGTCGTTGACGAGTTCACATCAACAAACGAAAACTCAAAAAAATACAATTGACAAATCAACAAAAAGAGCTTACCGTCCGAATACTGTGTGGTCCTCACGTTTCGGTGACGAGCCATATTTTAATTTCGTTTTCAAACACTGTCGGCACCACAGCACCCACGAAAGGTGAACTATATTAATGACAATTATGAAATAAGTACCGTGTACTTAATTAATAAAACGCGAACAGAACAATAATCATTTAGCGAACGAAAAGAACACAACAAATGAGGAATCGCAGTCTGAACAGATACATTAGAAATTTAAATAAGAAAAAAAAAAAAAAGGCAGAAAAAGAACCTTTGCGTAAGCGGCACGTGATATCAGATGACAAAAACATGAGCGCCGTGTTGTGGTGATAACAGATATTATCACGGCGGGGCGCAAGACGGTGAGAGTGAGTGAGAGCGAACAATAACAACCGAACGGCGAACACTGTCTGCAACTTGAGAGGAGCCATTATTACTTCTGACGAGACGTAGGCTGTTGACCAGTGGTGGCAGACGCGGATCCAAGGGGGGGAGGACGAAGGGAGCGTACGCCCCCCAAAATCTCTAAAATAGGTTTAAAATAAAATAGGTTTTCGATTATTTTCGTGGTTCAATACAACTACTAACTAGAGTAATAGGTATACAATTACGAAAAATAAAACAATATTATTTTATATTTATTGTGTATTGACTAGTGTGTTGGTATGTTATAGCTATAAACAATTTCCGAAGTACCTACAATGGTAATTTCTAATAATATCATGAAAATAAAATATGTCAACATCATTTTTGTCGCTTTTACGTACCTATTGTGTAACATTTCAGGCAGGTTAGTCGTAAGTAAACAATTTATTTTGCGCCCCCTCCTTGAAAAATTTCTGGATCCGCCCCCGAGTGGCGGCTCCTGACGTTCTCGTTTTGTGATAAATACATTTAATTTTCTAAAACTTAACAAGCTATTCGTTACAATAGAATAAAAATTAATCTGAAAAAAATAACTTAACATGTGGGTATGAAACATCAACGTAAGTAACGTTTTTATTTTCACAATGGACGTGATACGTGGAGCGATGAAAAAAAGTCCGAGCACACATTGATCGTGCTCCGCTAATTATTTAATCGCTAATAGACGTAGGTAGGTACTTCTCAACATGTTCGAACACGGAACGAATTCGCGCCGCGTCGAACTTATCGGCTGGGCTATCGTGCCGTCCGCGTCGTGCTATCGACGTTCCCCGAACACTCTTCCTCTCCTACATCGGGAACAAGTTGTCGCGTTCCGCCGCCGCCGACCTTGTCTGTCTTTTCTCCGCGGTTGAGCTGGACGGAGCTTTCCTCAGCTCCCGCCTGCAGTGTGCAACGGCCAGCGTGCCCCGCTATTTTAGCTATTCTGTTGCCTTGGATATCAAACGTGACGCCTTCGTTCGAGTGGGACCGTGATCAGCATTCCTGGAGCCTCCAGTCCTGCGATTTGTAACTAAAGTACCGGGTCGTACGTTTCTGTTTATTTATATTCATTTATGATATTTATGTATTTATATTTTTTATACTCGACAATATTGGTCGGAGACTTTGTATTATTATAAGTGTTCCTTAAATCTATGTCTCGGGGCGCCCGTTAATATTGTCCTTTATTGTTATATATATTTTTGTGTGAATACACTATACATCCATAGTTCACTATACATCGTTTATGCTGTGTACTCATTTCCGTAACCTGAAGTTCTCACACCGCAAGTCGATATAGCCAACCGCCATAAATCGTAGGAGCTTTATCGGCGATTCAACACAACACGAAAAACTGCGTAAACTTCTTCTTTTTTTTTTAATTATTATTTCCGTTATTTACAGACTTTGTGCATGATAACCAATTATAATTTACTTCAGGCATCTAATAATTTAGATTTGTAAAGATTTTCGATGAATTCCAGTTTAGAAAACGTCCAAGTTTAAGCATACCACTAACAAGGACGAAAACGTACAGACCAAAGATGAGGTCGTCGTGTGTGTCCTGATGCTTCGATGCGATGAACTGCAGTCCATGGTAGTGGTCTTGGTGTTTCTACTGATCATATTCGTATACTACTAACGGACTAGCTCCACAAAACGTTGTCGATCAAGGACCATGTTGCCATAGACGGAGATTTTATTAAATTTTAGGGGGGCTTAAATGTCAATTGTTGCAAAACAAGTACCTATTTTAATATTTTATACTACGAAATTTAGTAATTTTAGGGTCCTTTTGATATTTTTGGGAGGTAAGCCCCCCCCAATCTCCGCCTATGCATGTTGCGATTCAAAGGCAAAGACGAACCGTAATGGATAAGTCGACCACAAAACCGGAGGAATCTCAGAGATACTGGGAACGCGTTCATTGCGATCGAACAGTAAATATTTTTAGAATAAATCAGAAAACATGCGCGGTTGGATACGATCGAAATTGAGCCATAGACAACATGTTAGAATAAATACAGCAACTTTAAATTTCTGCTAAAGAGCTTTACAGAATTAATTACTCATTGCTAATTTATATTCACTCGATATCCAGAGCATAGGAAATCCATCATTGTCACATGTTCTTACAGAAATGGGTCCATTTCGTTTTTATCTTTGGTCCTTTCCTTAGTGTATTTCCCCGTCCTCCTGTATCTCTCAAAGTGTAGTTCTATCACTTTTTTTTTCCTTTATAGTGAATGCTGCTTCTTCAGTCCATCAAAATACCAAATTACTTACCTTTGCTGATAAGTTAAATTGTTTATTTTATTTAAACTCCGGCTCTGACTGTCTTTTATGACAGAATAACCATGACCTAGACACGGGATTAATCTCTCGGTCTCATTCAACGTCTTAAAATGTTTAGTCTCGTCACTTTCTCCCAATTCAAATCCTCCGACAATATATTCTACTCTATTAAGTAATGATTATACTATAATTTATTTACTACTGTTTTATATACTTATTGTAATTTATTATATTTATAATTGCTTTTGTTTAAATTTTTATTTTCTCCTTGTTTCGTTATTTTTGAATATTTATTTGTATTGCAATTAACCAGATACGATTTCTATCTATTTATAATGTCTCTATCTTTTGTTAATGGGTTCACACCCGTTTATAACTAATAAATAAATAAGAAAAATATACATCGACAACTCTGTTCGTGATCTAGAGTTCATTCTCACCAAAAATCTGAATACGTAGTTATTAGATTCTGAACGGAGTGATGGAATCTATTTTTAGTTTGTTTTTAATTAGACTCTGGGTCTATATCCATATGTATAAACATAAATAAATAAAATTAACTTATGTAAAATAATTTTAAATTTTACATCATATAGTTTAGGTAAGTACTTACTTAAATGTCATAATTTTTTATTCATCATATAATTTATGTATATAACTAGGACAAATGCACAATGGAGCATAAACGTGCATTGGAAGCACTTAACCGAGCGTTGAAAGATCTACGCAATGACTCGAGATGTTTTGGAGGCGTAACATTTTTAATGATTTTATTATCTGGCGATTATCGTCAACACTGCCAGTAATTCCAAGATCAACTGCTGCCGACGAAATAAACGTTTGCCTCAAATCATCGAAGCTGTAGCACTATATGAAAAAACTTCAGCTGACATTAAATATAAGAGTTGCATTGCTGAACGATACATTTGCTAAAGATTTCTCTGAACAATTGATGACTATCGGTAATGGTCGAGTACCTGTCGACGAATCGAGCGGATTGATTTCATTTCCTCCTAATTTCTGTAACTTTGTCTCATCGAAAGACGAACTCATCAACAAAGGATTCCCTAACGTCATTATCAGTGCTCGGGACTTATAGCACTTAAAAACATCATTATAAACACTCAAATAAGCATTTAAAAAACTTAAATTTAAACAAAAATATTAAATTAAAAAAACAAAAGATTATCTAAAATAGGAAAAATAAGCAAACAATTTTAAATTTTCTTTTTACACGAACACGATAAAGTAATAGAAATATTTTGAAACTGTGTTGAATAAAAAATTAAAGATAACAAAAAAATATGGTCCATATTATAATTTTTTAATTAAAAAATCAAAAAAATAAATAAATCTTTATATTATAAAAAAAAGCTTAACTTTGACTTCCGAGACATTTTGCATTATCGTTTATGGATTTTCCAAGGCATTTAGTGAAAAATAAAAATGTAAACGATATTTATGAATAGTTCAAAAAAATCTGGGGAGGTCAGTGGCGTACGTCATCGTTTATAATTAAGCAGAAATATACAAAAATAATCAGAAAAACAGGAAATAAGCATTTTTTTAAAAAATCGTCGATAAAAGCAAAATAAAGCACTTTCAAATTTCATAATTGAAATAAGTCAAACAATAAAAATAAGCAAATGCTATAAGTCCCGAGCCCCGGTCATTATTAACCACAGAAATAATGAATGGTTGAGTTAGCGAACAACTTTGGCGGTGTATTTGTTAATAAAAATGTGTTGCGGCACTGCCTAGATCATGATGTACGCACTACGTAATAGTCAGCGGACAAAACAATAATAATTATTGTTTTTGTCAAAATAATAACTATTATTATGACCAAATCATGAGAGTCCAGATGGGAAGGATAAAAGTGTTCGGAATCATTTCTAGTGGTTTCCGAAGGCGATTTAAATACTCCACGCACCGTATTACCAGATGTATTACTAAACGCATTTCTAGCGCGTTAATGTTGAGAAAAAGAAAAAAAAAGTCAAACCATCGCGTCCAAACGTAATAATGACGTAAAAACGGTCGTTGTTGTTGTAACGTTATCATGAGCGGACGGAATTCGCAGATAAGTGTAATCGCGTACACGGGCGGCTCGTCACGCGCACACGCAGGGGACCCGGTCATGCGAATGCCGCGGGACAGCAGGTGCTATGGTGCGATAACCGTCCGTCGACTGATAACGCCCGCTCGCATCGCATATGATCGTCGACAAGTGCCCCGTGCATATGCGCCGTAATCGTGTCCAGCGCGCGGACCTTAACAACAACGACAGCGACCGAGGCGCACGGCCGCCCACCGCATTGCATCCGACGTTACGTAAACCGTGTGTCGACCACACCGAAATTGTATAGTACCGGACGCGAGCACCATCCGACGTAACTGGACACCATCGTCGTCATCGGGGAGACGTCTGCGTGGCTTGCGTGCCCGCTGCATCGCGCAAATGTGACCCACGTACCCGACGGTAACGACGACAACGCCCGCGATGGACGACGATACGATGGCGGACAGCCCGTCCGCGGCCGGCAGGACGTCGTCGCAGAACTTCAAAGTGGTCCTTTTGGGCGAGGGTTGCGTAGGCAAAACATCTTTGGTGCTCCGGTACACTGAAGATAAGTTCAACGACAAGCACGTTAGCACTTTACAGGTACGTCTGTCTGCAGCGTCCGTTTGTGGATAACTGTGGTGAGTGACTTTTTAATTTCTGTTTTTCGTCCGCTGTTGCAGGCGTCTTTTGTCAAAAAAAAACTCAATCTCAATGGGCGCAGAATAAACCTGGCTATATGGGATACGGCTGGCCAAGAACGATTTCACGCCTTGGGACCCATCTATTATCGGATGTCTAATGGTGCAATACTTGTTTATGATATAACTGACGAAGATTCTTTTCAAAAAGTAACTTTTCCCCTCTTGATTATTAGACTATAATTTAGATGTTAGTTGAATAACACTTGAAAAGTGCAACTGTAAAAGTTTTTCAGACATCTGGAAAGAAATGTGTGTAAAGGTACAAGAATGATATTATTAGGAAGGTTTTAACCCTCTTAAATGCAAAATCGACTTCAAATTATTAGTTAATATGTATGGAGTTTTAATTTAAAAAAAAAAAAAAAACCCAGAGCGTACTACTGTATTCACCTATTTGATAAAGCAGTTCTCAATAGCAGAAAAGAAAAAAATGTTTCTCATATTTGTTATAGTATAATTAATAATTATTTATTGAACAATATACTAGAACATTGTAAAAAAAAATAATAACCATGATCTTTAGATAGAACAGTGACATTATGTACGTTGGCATCACTTGCAATTTTTTTCTATAAAATCACCACTTGACTTAGTTTTTTTATTACATTTAATTGATATAGTTGAAATGCTTAAAACATATTATGTAAATATTTGTACAATATATTTGATCTATGTATAGCATTTTAATTTTATAATTGGCCACCACTGTCATAAGAAAATCAACAAATATTATCTCATATTATTTTATATTATACATAATTTTCTTATGTGTTCATTTAATCTTTTATTATATTCACAAAATTAAACATTATCATTGACTCAAATAAATAATAAATTTAATTCTTAAATTGGGCGTAACATAATAATACGTTCAAAGAAATTTCATAATGCATTTTGTGTATGAGATATTAGTTTAAATTTAGTTTGATTTAAAAAGTATACAAAATTAGAATTTCACAATGTAGAAATTAATTTATATTGTTAAAGTTTGTATGATTTTTCAGGTAAAAAATTGGATTAAAGAATTAAAGAAGATGTTAGGAAGTGAAATTTGCCTTGTTATAGCTGGAAATAAAATTGATTTAGAAAAAGATCGTACAGTATCAATAGAAGATGCAGAAAAGTAATACTTGTAAATATTTTATTAATTTGACATGATTTAATAATTTAAAACTGTATATTTAGTTATGCACGTTCAGTCGGTGCTGTACACTTTCATACATCAGCTAAATTAATTCTGGAATTGAAGACATATTTTTGAACTTGTGTCGTTTAATGATTGAAAAGGCTGATAAACAAAAAGCTGAGAATTTGGTCTCATTAAACCGGTCTGGAAGCACAAGAAGAACCATAATAATTGATGATGAAGATGTTCCATCAACTGAGGGCTCATCACGTTGGTGTTGCAATAATTAATTTATTGTTTTTGAACATGATTTAAAATACTAAAATTGTATTTTTAATACATAAATATATTTATTTTTTTCTGAGAGTCATTTGTGATATTTTCATGTTGTTGAAAAAAAAATTGTATGTGTAAAAAAAAAGTAAATAATTATATTTTTATAATAGTTTCTTCGCTTGTATATGATTTATTTATTTTAATAAACCTTGTATATTAGTAATTTAATAAGTAAAGCTTTGTAATTATAAACTTATTGTAAAACAAGTTAAAATAATTTTTTTACACTTAACTCAGTGATGTCAAAATGAAAATTGTAACTATAAATTGTGATTAAACCAATACTGTAGACTGAACATTTTTAATAAAGCTGAAAAATAATACATAATATTAAAAATAAAAATTTCAAATTTCAAATTTCTACAAATTTGTGTATATATATATGTGAAACAAGTTAAAAGTGGAATATTTTAGCAGGAATAAATAATACAAGTAAACATATTTTAACATACTTAAATGCGGTTGATTTGTTTTTAATTTTCATAGTATACCAAAATAAACATCCGCATTAAACAGAACAACAAAATACAATATAATTATATAAAATAGTATACACGAGGAAATATATGGTACGTAGTATATACATTAAACGTTTTGTTTAATTTGTATTTATATAATTTAAAAAAAAAAAATATTTATTCTAAATAAAAATTTATGAAATTTAGGTTAATTGCTTAAAAAAATCACTATTTTCTTTCCAATATGTTTATATAGTCAATACAAAATATATATCAGATCTGTTTGAATGACAAGTACAAAAAACCAATACATTAAAAATTAAATTAAATTAAATATAGAAACAAATATATTATATATATATATAAAATGCTTCTAGTTAAAATGAATTAATACTGAATGCTATATATATATATATATATTTATGTATGAATAAAAGCTGTTATTTTTGTAGGTATTTAAAATTAATTGTAGTCTAAAAAAAAGTTATCACTATTTTGAAAGTTTACTTATTACTCTTATCAAAGCACCATTTTCATCTTTTAACCTCTGATTTTCTTGGCGTAACTGCTCCATTTGCTGTAAACATGAATACACATATTAGTTATAAATAATAAACTATAAACAAAATAAGTTTATTCAATAAAACAAGCTTTCCACATTACAGTATAAGAGCTGAAAACAAGCAAATGTGGTATACTTGAAAAATATATTAATGCAAAACTTGCACTTAAAACTTTTAAGTAGCAGATAAGGCAAACATTTTGCCTATAAAGTTTCCATTACTTAAACAAAACACTAAATCAATCAAAATTAATTTAAAAAATATTGTAACAAAAACAGAAAGATTATAGAAAATACAATTACAACAAAATTTTAGTGGAAAACAATTTTTAGTATGAATATATAATTGTTAGTAAACAATAACATATGTAATAAAATAATGAAAATTAAAAATTATTAAATGATTAATAACCAAAAATTAATATATAAATAAATAGATAGTTTATAAATAAAAATAAATAAATAAATGCTTAATTTGGAGCATTATATTTGTAAAGTACAACCGGTTTTGAATTAAAAATTCATACTTGACAATAGTCGCGTTTTTATTGACATTGTATATAATTGTATTATTATATTTTATAGGTATTGTCATTGATTATAGATAGTACTATTTATAATCAATGTTATTGTATATACCTGACAATGAATTTCGAATCTAAAATCGATTGTATTCTACAAATATAAAAATACGCCACATTAAATATGTATTGTTATTTTTTTTATAACATATTATAACACATTATTTCCTTTGAATATCCTTCCAGATATTTTTCTAAAATGTAATATCAGAACGTTTTGATTCAATAATATACTTTTAAATTATAAATTTATCTACATTTTTATTAATTATTCACTATAAAAATCAATTGATATTATTCACTCTAAAAACACAAAATAATAAAATAAAATCAAGTATTAGAATATTAATGAAAATATTATAAGTTGTAAAATTTTGCATTATCAAATATAATTGTTATAGAAGCGTAAACAACATTTCAGATTTGGTTTTTGACAAAAAAAAAATAAATAAATAAATATCAATAGATTAATTGACCAACTGAAATAGGGATTTATAAAAACAACACACTCTGTATTTAAATGGCATACAATACAGTCCAAGGTCACATATTAACTACATACATAAAAAAAAAATGAAGTTTTCACAATATCAGGTATGAGTAAGTTTAGAAACGACTCTTGTAAGGGCTCTGTTCTCAGTTCGGAGCCGTTCATTTTCTGCTTTCAACTTTTGCAATTGCTATAGAACATAAACTCAAGTATAAGCTCTAAATTTTCTAACATATAAAGCAACATTTAAATAGTCTATTTATATTTGTTCCACAGTCTATCCATTTACTTTAGGACCCCTCCCCCCTATATAAGAATAAAAACTACCTTAAGTTCTTCCTCCATTTCAGACAGTTTTCTCTCCATAGCTCGCCTTTCCCGTTTTTCGGTTTCTGACAATATGCTTTTTCCAGCCTATGAAATTATGAACCAAATTGAAGTATGAATAATATAGTTAATAAGATTAGTGTTTTACATTAGTTGATTGTTTTTCTATAGTAATCCTGGATTCTAATAGGTCTTCTTCAGTCTTTTGTAACTGTCGCCTTAATCGTTCATTGTCTATGACTACTTCTTCATATAACTAAACAAAAATAAAAATAAATAATTTACAAGTAACTACTGAAATTATTAAAATAAAAGTAAAAAAAAACTTACAGCTTTGTAATCAATTTCTCCGTTTTCTGAGCACGGACTGGGAGAATTTGCAATACTGCTGGGTTTACTGTCTTGAGAAGATGATAATGAAAAGAGCCGTGACGATGGACTTGTTTTGGTGTCTCCACCGCTCTAGAACCAAACAGAATAAAAAATGTTCAACACATAATATATTAAACGGGTACCATATAATAAAGTCCAAAAAGCCACTTGTTCCCATCACACATGATTTACATAACAATCAGGGCCGACTGTAGGATTCATATTTAACACCTTAAATATAGATACATCTTCTAAGTGTGTTTAAAATAGTGTTTGAATAATACTTATTTTTACTAGTGAATAAAATAAATAACATTTATTATATCTTCTTCTTCTTCTTCTTCTTCTTTTGCCTCGCCTTACTCCCAACTATTTGGGGTCGGCCACCCTTGTCCTACACCTCCACTTTACTCGGTCAATCACATCTCCTCTGCACACACCGACAGCCCTCATGTCATTCTCCAAAGTCTGCAACCATCTCTTTTTTGGTCTTCCTCTTCCTCTTTTCCCTTCAACGTCCATCTTCATAACTAGTCTTACTGCATTCGTTTTCTCTCGCCTCATCACATGCCCAAACCATCTCAGCCTATTTTCTCTCATCTTGTCCACAATTGGCGCTATACCAACACTACTTCTCACGTATTTATTCCTTATTCTACCTTCTCTTGTCACTCCACTCAATCATCTAAGCATTCTCATTTTTTGTTCTATTCTCCTGTTAACCGCCCAACACTCTGAACCATACAGCATAGTTGGTCTCACTACACTTTTATAAAATTTACCTTTCAGCCTAATTGGAATTCTCCTATCGCATAACACGCCCGATGCTTCTCTCCATTTCATTCACCCGCACTTAATCCTATGTTTTACATCCATGTCAAAGCCCCCGTTCTTTTGAACAAAAGATCCTAAATATTTAAAGCTCTCAACTTCACCTATCACATCACCATCTATTGTCAGTTGCCTCCTCATTCCTTCAACTTCTTGGTCTCTTTGTCCAAAATCATACTCTATATACTCAGTTTTATTTCTACTAATTTTCAATCCCTTTTCTTCGAGGGCTAACCTCCACTCATTTACCCTATTATTGACAACTTCCAGGTTTTCTCCTACCAGAACTATATCATCCGCAAACATCATACACCATGGTATCTCACCCTGTATCTCCTTTGAAACCTCATTCATTACCACTGAGAACAGGTAGGGGCTTAGAGCTGACCCCTGGTGCACACCTACTCCTATACTGAAACCTTCTGATACTCCACACCGACTCTTGACACTAGTACTCGACCCTTCATACATATCCTGGATCAAATTTACATAAATTTTTGGGACATTATAACATTTATTATATAAAAATAACAAATTGAACAAGTATATAGGTATTCAAATCGTTTTTTCCTCAACTCTCGCCAAGGTTTATCAATAAAATACATCCATCATTAATATCTTTAACAATATAATTTGTACTATGTACATAGTAAGCACAACGGAAATAAGTAGAATACGTAAAAGTTATGAGTAAATAAATTAAAAAATAATAATTATTGCTTAGATTACAAGACCGAGAAGTATATTCGAATACGAGGAATAGGTCCTGTAAGTCCCCCTTAAAAAAAGCTTTGTAATATTATTAACGCGACGTTATAAGATGGTAATAGAAAATCACTTCATAATACATCTTATAAAAACTTCACGCTATCGCAATGTTTGCTTACTCCGTATCCCTCAGATCCGTAACTCTTACTGGACGCCAAAGAGGTAGAAGAGTCGAATCTGGACAAGGGACTTTGGTAGTAACTCCGTTTGTGGGAACCATGCGATTGATGACGGGACGACGTGGACGGGGAATTGGTTCGGCCGGCGTACGAAGAAAAACTGGTAGACGATGACGACGGGGTGATGGTCAGACCACCGTATCCAGAAGCGGTGCCACCATAGGTGGACGTGGAGTAGGAGGGAATGCTGGACGAATAGGACGAATTGAGGTAGGACGAGGGCGCAGACAGGCCGAGCGAGGAGTACAGGGCGGAACCGGACCGGGCCGGCGAGCTATAAACACTTCGGGGTCTGGCGTATGAAGAAGATGGTCGAGACTTTCGGATGTTATTATTGTTGTTGTAAGGAGAACTCGACATGGTGGGTGGCCGCGGAGAGACGGCGTACGTGCGCACGGTTAAAATACAATTATAATACAACACAAACACGACAGCTGGATATGATTTTGATGTGATAAATGTCGTAGAAGCACCCAGTTGTTGCACGACGTACGAAGAACTGAAGCGTAGCACGGAAACTAAGCTAACGTGTCGCGTGGATATATTGCGAGCGCAAAGATCGCTGTTTTCGTAGAGGCCATGATCTATTTTTGGTGCAACGTAACGTCCTCAAAACGTGTTTCAAGCAGCGTGCGTGTTTAAGCGTCTTGTATATTATATTGTTGTGGAAATTTACGGCGGACGGCCAACGTCAAACACACACACACACACACACACACACACACACACACACACACACACACACACACACACGCACGCACACACACACACAAATACGAACCAATGATGGATGGTGTTTCGGGACAAAGTAAAGTATCAACACGTGTGTGTGTGTAAAGGGAGCTATAGAAAGCGTAATAATAAAAAGAAAACTTTTATTTTAAAAATCACTCGTATTGTTTTTAATTTGTTTAATATGATTTTAATTTAACGGAAGCCAACTTTGAAATAAAAATAGAATTTTACTACAGAGAACATTGGTTGATTCGAAAATAGAATTGCATGCATATGCAACGGAGAAGGCGTTGTTTGACACGCTAAGGAGACTTATCGTAGCCGTTCTAAATAAATGATTGAAAGAAAACTTAAAGTTGCCAAAAATATCAAACGACACATTATTCATTAGTCAAACTTTTCACCGTATACCCAAAAACAATTGTTGGAAAACCCCCAATTTTTATTTTCAATATTTTTTTGTACTTCATTAAAATCGTTCCATATTCATCATGGCCAACGTGAATGTTAAAAGTTTATGACACTGACACGAAAAACACATTTTATTTATAATAAGACCACAATAATATTCATGGCCCAGATGTAAACAAATGTACAACATGCACAACTAATTTACCTCTCCGACACTATCATCGGTGCCACCACAAGAAGAAGTATCTTGCCGGTCCGGATCGATTTCGTCTAAATCAACATGGACAACTCCAGTAGATCTCCGCTTTGGCCTCTTCCTTCTTTGAATAACTGCCTGAGTCGCCTGATGATTACGGAACTCATTTTCTTTATCTTGATCTATACAAAATAAAATAAAATAAAATTAGAAACTTATTTCAAACGTTATTTCTTGTAATCTATTCACAGGGAAGATAATAAAATATGGTATTTTATTAATATTTAGTCAGGATGGTTAATAAACTACATTTATTGCATACGGCGAAATGCGGTCTAAGTAAATACAATGCTAGAAAACAATATGTTGGACATTGGCCAGAATTCATATTTTATATATAAATACCAATGACGTAAATTATAAGGGTAATTTGTATAAGACTATAAGTTATCTCAACAAACCATTCACCTTTGTCGTCGATTTCTTTAGGTGAAGGACGCCTCAATGGTAACGTAACTGTAGTATCTGCGTTTACGTCAAGAGATGACGGAATGTGTAACTTAGTTGGAGTCTTTGGAACTGTTTCATTCGACCGAGCATCTTCAAGTAAAAACTGAAAAATTAAAAATCCATAAATCTCGGATGTAATTAAAAATTATGCAATGACATATAAATAAATACAAAACACAAAGGCGCACTATTAAAAAAAATCAAAACAATTAAACTCTAAAGCCTTTTCAATCAACACAAAACTAAAATAATTCTAACAAGGTCGTTAATTTCTCCACACAGTTATGTCAACAAACCTTGCTGCCGTTTTCGACTCTAAGTCTCCAAGACGGCCTCCGTTCCAAACAGCTATCTGGCATATTAGACGGTATATTTCGGGGCAATGGAGTAATCGTAGCCGTAACAGTTATATGTTCCTCTGTTTTAGCCTGACAAATTATTAAACTAGATAATAATTTCGTACAAACTTATAGTATTTAACTATTGATAAAAATAAAAATACAATATTTTCAAGTCTAAGTGCAATTTTTTGATTATTTGATACTAAAATTATATTTCAATGGGAACTTTTAATTAGGCAAGGTAACAACATTATTTTATAATTCTAACACAGCTCAAGTGGTGACCCACGTTGTAGGTACATACTTCCTTATAATAAATAAGACATTATCAAATTGAATCCAAAGCATAAACAAATTGATATGGAAGAAGTCAGTTAATCGTAAGATGTCTAAAATCACGAATGACAAAAAAATGGTAGAAGTCTTGGATTTTTATAAAGCACGAGAAATTTTTTTCTTTTAATTTCTTGAAATCATGGCCTCCAACTAGAAAAATATTTGAAGATTTTAATAAAATGATTCTTGGAATCTTAGTAATTGGCTGACAGTACATTTTTTCTTAGTATATATATATATACCTTAAAATTAAATTTAATAATACCAATAATATTATTTTTCTTTAGAAATAATAAATATACATGTATTTATGAATACCTAATTATCTACACAAAAGTTTACTTCATTAAATTTTATTAAATTATTACCGAATCATATACATAGTTTTGATTTTAAAAACAAAAGATAGAGAAATTCAAAAATGTAACTTTATGATATTTTTAGATTTATTACAAAAAATAAAAATAAATTTTTTTTAAAAAAAAAATAGAACTTCTTAAGGTCATTAATATGCATATTTTCAAAACTAATAAACTTAAAATATATGAAAAAAACATACAAATTTTTACACAATACAATTTAATGAAATATTTAGTAATAATTATTATTATTATTTATACAGAATTTCATATAACACCTTGATAAATATGTGCATATTAAATTAAAAATGAAATTTATAGTCATATTGATATATTGTTTTTATAAATTTCAAATTAAATAATTTTGGTAGCAATAATTATTGGTGACATAAGACATAGTAATTAATATATCAAATTATTATCTATCAAATGAATATAACATAAAAATAAGAGGTTTTGCAATTTTTCATTAAAAAAATTAAAAAATATTATGTTTATTTATTTTTATCTATTTTTTAATTAAAATAAATAAATTACATCTACTTTAAAAAAAAATATTTTCTCAACAAAATATTAACATCCTTAAATATAAACATACTCATAAAAATTTAAATGTTTTAAAAAAAACTATCTATATTTTGTACATTATAACAGCGTTTCTTAAACTGTATTCCGCGAAACCCCAGGGTTTCGTGAAGCTTAAGTTATTTCTTCAAAATTTTCAAGAAAATTACTTTAAAATATCCAATTAAATATTAGTAGTGAAAAAAGTTTGCATTATAGAAAAAAATATACAATGTACAGAAATAATATTTGAATGTCGTTAATAAAATACTAATAGGTTACGACAGTATGCGATAGCCAACACATAATATTATAATACGACAGTTGTCAGTCTCTTAGACTAGAATAAGACCGTGTCTTGCAATAATTTGCATTGTGTTCTAGTGTGTCTCAAAGTTCGTTTTATTATTTTGTTGTAATATGGAGAGATGGCTTAAAAAGGGACTTTAAAGCGTTTTACTTCAGAACATGAATCTTTTGCGTTGATAATTGTGGTAATAATGAGAATGATACAAATGAAATCACCTCAAAAGATTTTAGGCCAGTAACTAAAAAATAAAGGAAGTATGATGAAAGTTACGAGTACATGTCATTAGGATTTATGAATAATAATGATAATTCTCAGTGTGTTATTTGTAGCAAAGTTCTCCCAAATAGCTCTATGGCTCCAACTAAAATGTGCCGTCATTTAGAATCTGTTCATGATGAACTTAAAGAAAAAATTATAGAATTCTTTATTCGAAAGCGTGACAAACTATTTAAATCAATTTACTGTATGGTTCAAACCACAAAAACCGTAAATGAAAAAGCAACAGAGGCTTCTTATTTAGTTAGCTATCAAATATCTTAACACGGTGAAGCTTACTCAATTGCCGAAAGTCTTATACTATCGAGATGGTAAAATGTATGTTAGATGACAAATCAGCAAAAGAAATATCTAACATCCCATTATCAAATGACACGGTAGGTAATCGTATCAATGATTTGTATTAAAATTTATATTTAGTCTAATTAAAGTAATTATTATTAAATTTAAAATATTATATTATATATATATATATATATATATATATATATATATATATATATATATATATATATATATATATACTATAATTATTATAACATATTTTTTTTTGAATTAAATACCTTTAACATAACATTATTATTTGCCAATAATCCTAAAAAAAACAGTAGGGGTTCCACGATAAAAGTAGACATCAAAAAGGGTTCCTCAGATAAAAAATTTCAAGAAACACTGCATTATAATATAGTGATATATCACTATTTAAATTAAAATACACTTGTTTTACCTATATAATATAGGTAAAAATAACTATACGTAAATATAAATTATTATATGATTCTATAGCTAACATTACAGACATTTGATATATTTTAATTTGTTAACAAAAATAGGTCATAATGATATTGAAATTTAAAACTTTCAATATTCTGGCAAACATTCAAAACTTTTATTTTAGTACAAAATAAGTCAGTTATCTATAAATGCATATTTAATAAAAATTAATGTTTAATAAAAATACATTTTAAAATAAAGAGAAAAATTTGTTATTTATAGAATTAATTTCTCAACAAAATTATAATAAATAAATAACCAATAATATACACAATCAAGTTTAATACTTATAATGTGTATGGCTTTATAAACTTATAAATTTATTTTAAATTAAAATGTCTGTTATCAAAAAAAAAAAAAAAAAAAAAAAAACAAAATTAATTCAATAAAAATGACTAATAAAATAATCAGTACTTAGGAAATGGATTTATTTATAAAACAATAAATCAAAATTAAAATTTAATTAATTTAAATATTATAAATACAATACAGTATCTATAAATATCTATAAATAGTGATTAAACAGCTATACTACAATAATAAGAAATTATACTATACTACTACTTCTTAGCATAGTTGCAAGAGGAATTGTGATAATCATATGGGTCAAGGATTTGTATTTAACAAATGATTTATTAAATTTAAAAAAAAAATGCATTTTGTTTAGTACTAAAAAATAAATTTTTAAATAAATGATCAGGATAATATATGAAATGTTTCAGATCATAGTATTATAGTAAAATTTATTTTTAATGTAGTGAAAGATGCCATTAAAACCTAATTATTTTAAAAATAATCTATAATTGAATACATAAATAATATTATGAATCTGACAATTTATCAATATAATTAACAAAAGTACAATATATTAAGTTTATTGTGTACAGTATACACAATCAGAATGATAAAATTAAAGATTACCAAATATACTATAAAAAGAGATTTTAAATTATTTTATGAATAAAAGTTAATCATACTAAAAGTAAACACATTCAGCAATAATAACACACTACACATTTACATATGTGTTTATTTATATTAGCTTACAAAGGCTTAAGCATTTTATATAAAACAGCTCATTAGATATAAATAAACAGTTTTTAGTGTACGAATGAGTACATTATGCTGAGATAATTTGAAAATATTTTTAATTCTTGAATGAATATCATCTATAATTTTCTTTTGTAGATGTTTATGTTTATTTAATTAAGAGAAACACCAGACATTTATATTATGAGTTGATGAATCTAAATAAAATATAGGTAAAAATTAATTGTTCTTCTCTTTTTTACAAATGTATGAATAAAAGTACTTAATTTTTTAATGAACAGGGGAAAAATGTTTGTGAAAGGTTAAAAAACCATGTTTAAAAAAAACTAATAATTTCATAGTATGTGTAAATCATAAACTTTAAATTCATATTATATATATGTATAACTCGGATTTTGAAGCAAATGCTTCTTTTGATGAGAATATGATAGAAAGATAATTCTTACATTTTTTTTTAATTTTATATAAATTTCATGAAAATTTAACATATTTCTATATATAAATATATATATATATATATATATATTATACTTCGTTAATGCTATAAATGATAAAACCAGTTATAAATGGATGACTGTTATCAAAATGTATTGATTGAAATCGATAGCATTAATAATAGCACTACACTCAACATGTGAAACAGTATGGTCTAAATGATTTAGCTTATATGAAAATGTTCCAATTACTTCAGATGATATGGAAAGGTAATAGATAATTTCTATGTATAAAAATATATTAATACCTAAAATGATGAACTTTATTTTGCAAATTTAACCACATACATGATCATAAATTCCATTTTTAATATTTAATTTTAATTTATTTTTTATAAATTTAATTTAATAAATGTTTTATTTTACTTTTTTGGCTACTTAAAATGCTATTTAAAAATTTATTTTACTACAAAATCTGAGCCCTATAAAGATATATGTATACAGAGCCGAGCAATAGTAGTACTCCTTGTCAGACAACAATTTTGTAACCTCCTCTTTCCTACAAAATATTATGTTCCTTGTCAGGATCTTTGCTGGATTATGTTTTTAAGTACCAATAACTTATGCAACTACAGTGAAACCTTCTACTAAAGGATATTTTATGAGAAAAAAAACAATTTCTGTTATTAATTAATAAGAGATATTTATCATTAAGAATAATGCAAAAAAAAAAAAAAAAAAGAAGAATTAAAAAAAATACTGATCATACTTAATTGTGATCTTTATTTACATTTAATGTATTATGAATTATAACTAATATTTTACATTTCTTTCAAAATTATAATTAATTCAAATAAGTTAAAAAGATAACTGAATAGTATATCCCTACATAATACAAAATACTATTTTTATATTTGTACTAAATTTGTAGTTATGAAAAGTGATTATTTTATTTATGTCTGTTTAAGAAATGAAATAATAAAAATAATTAAGACAATATTCATATAAAAATAAAAATAAATTGTCTATTATTATATATGTTACTGAGAATATATTTACTTTTTATAAATTATTAGTTCCTTAGGCAATACTTTACTATTAATAGATTTTATAATACAATGTATTAGTGTCAGTCTATATTTATTTTAACTTTGTGAATATAAAAATAGATTATCTGAAAGTATTCAAGAATTCATAATTCATTGTAGAAAAATATAAAAATGTCATTTTTATTGACACCGGTTACAGTACTGTCGTGTATTTTTTGCTAAAAAATACAACCTGATGACATGTAACACATGACAACAAAATAACTAATATCAATAGTTTTTTTTACATCCGTGTAATCATGGTACTAATAATAACTAAAACTGATTTTAGAGTTGATATAAGGGTACTATAATGGATTTCAATTTTTTTAAAATCTCCTCTAAACAATGTGGACAATTTTGTAAAAAAAAAGGTGAAAAAATTGCTCTAGCAGTTTTTAAGAATATTATTTTCAAGTATCACTTTTATAAATATTGATAAGTTTTTAAGGTGGGACACAAAACAACTTTTACAATTAACTGGTTGACCTTAAATAGAGATTTCACTGTATTCAATTCAGGTTCTACATTTAAATATTATAAAATTAAATTAAATAATTTATTTTTCACTTATAAAATGAACTTTGAATACTGATATATATTTAAAAATTGCAAGTAATTTATACAACTCCTAAGAAAAAAATAATAGGAAACAAATGAACTTGAATAAATAAATCAAACTAACTTGTGGTGTTTCTACATTGTTTGTAGAGTTATTATTTGTTTCCACTTGGTTGTTCAATTTTTTTCCAGTTTCCTGATTTTTTTGTTTAACAATTTGTTCAGCAGATTTGAGTTCTTCTAATGTCACACCTTGAGTAGAACGCCTAGTTTCTCGAACACGTTTAGCATGTGCTTTTCGTTGAGTTTCTGACTCATCATCTCTAACTGGAGGAACAAACGATCTAATAAAAAAGAAAAATTATTTTAATGTAATAAAGTTGGTTCTGAAATAATAAAACTAAAAAAAAAATCAAATAACTGTTAATATCAAATAAAAAAACATTAAACTTAATTCAAATTACTAAGTCACAAAACAAATAACATTTTGTTAGACAAATAAGTTAATATAAATATTACAAAACATAAGGCTTAAATTATTTTAAACATTGATACATAAATCTTGGAATCCATTTCATAATCTATTATATTTTACAAAAATTACGCATGGATTCAATGTTAAAATTAAATATTATGTTTAAAAATACGTATCAATTTTAGATTTATTATTTATACTTGATAGAATGTTAAGAATAACTCATTTTAAATCCTTTATTAAATTGAAATTAATATCATTATACACAAAACAAAAATAGAAAAAGCTATAGAAATAGT
This sequence comes from Sipha maydis, assembly GCA_034509805.1. Taxonomy (NCBI): domain Eukaryota; kingdom Metazoa; phylum Arthropoda; class Insecta; order Hemiptera; family Aphididae; genus Sipha; species Sipha maydis. The sequence continues at coordinate 207,668 of JASXSY010000502.1, forward strand.
GTAATATACATTAAATTTTAATATACATTTAACTATTTAATATAAATTATTATTGATAATACAGAAAAATAATATCAAGTTTCAGCAATAAATTATTGAATGTTTTAATAAGTAATCACAAAATAATATGTAAGTATTTAAACTCCAAATATCTATATAATTTAATATGTCAGTAAGTAGTTTTCTCAAAAATCATGTTATTTAATAAATCAAAAAACTACTTCTATTTCAAGTACAAACTTGAAAAAGTTTTTAAAGATGTTTCCCGGTACTATCTTATGGGTTGTTTCTGACTGTTTCTGTTGCATTTGTAGACCACTGATAAATGCTTTGACACCACTATTAATATTAAACATGATTTATTGCTACCATAATGATGCATATATAAATACAACTGAGTTCATACTTTTCATTGAGTAACTTTAAATAATTATAATGATTAAAAAATTCATCAATGATAATTATACAAGAGCTTATAAATAAAATTCTATAGTTGGATCAATATAAGCATAAGTGAACGATATTAGTCTTTTAAACTTGAAATGATATACCATTGCACTTGAAAATATGATTATATGCAAAAGAAACTGGATATATGAGATTATATTTCTAAAGTAATATGGTAGTAAAACTGAATTTCTTAATAAAATAGGATATACTTTAAAAAAAAGAAAGAAAGAAAAGAGATTTAGGTAGGTATGTCATTAACATGTTCTAATATCCCTGTATTATTAACAATAATTGATTAAAATTATAAAAATATTCAAGTGTCCATAAACAGCATAAATGTACTAGAAATATTTCAAAAATTATAAATTTCCTTAAAATACTAACATAAGAACTTGGTAAATTATAAGTCGCTATAGTCAATATTTAACAACCAAATAACTAATATCATAAAATCAAAAACTTTTTCGTAATTCAATAATACATATTTTTTTCAAATACAAGAAAAATCTTATACTCAATTTTAAAACTATATGTAAATTTATGTTTTCTCAAAAATGTATATTCTTAAAAAAATTTATTTTTAATTGAAGTTTTTATTTTTTTTATTTTTTTTTCATTAACTAGAAACAAATTTATATGAAAAACTTTGTATAAGGTTTTCAAATATTTTTTTTTCAAAATATTATGAAAACAACATTTTCGAATACCTATAAGTACCGCAACAAAATCTAAATATTTTGAAAATTATACTATTATAAATTTATAATAATATAAGCATTCGGTGAAAATGTTAAGACTTTACAAAAATTATATTTTAAGTCATATTGAGAATAAAAATTTTATTTTGTTAAAAACCGGTATGTTGTAAATTTTGTTGTATTTTTATAATTTTTTTTTTGTATTATTAAGAACTATTATTATTTAACTATTGAAAAATTCATAAAAAAATACCTCATTTTAAGTGACAAATAGATAACTCTTTCTAACAGAAAACTTCAATAATTTTGATGGCTAAATCAATAAAAATGAAATTAGCTTCACTTAGAATTTAAGATACAGATCAGTTTTAATAAAAATGTTGTCAGTAAATCAAAATAAGTGATAAAAATACAAAATATTAAAGTTCTAAATTCTAATGAAAATATAAAATGTTAAGTAAATAACTAAAAATATTCAACAGAAAATAAAGATAAAATATATGTTATATTACAGTTATAGAGTAATTAAACGTTAAATCTTATTTCTAACAAGAACTTTGTAAACTAAAACAGTCTACATTAAAATTAATGTTTGTTAATTTATTCTTTTCAAAATATAAATATTGTAATTGATATTCAAGTATTTGATCACAATTTTTATAAAACATTAAAGTCAATTAAAAATAATTTTAGGCCATTTAAAATAATTTAAATAAAAAATCTTGGTTTGAAACAAAACAATAAAATTAGGTAGAGGTCTAGATACAAATTATGCGTTGAATGAATTTTTAAAGTTGTCAGTCATATTTTGATAGTTTATTAAATAAATTTAGGTTTGTATAACCATTATTATCTTTAAAGTAGGTTTTTATTTAGTCTACTACAACAATACAAGTTTAAAAATTATTATTTTCAATTTTGATGTTTAAAATGAAGGCTTGTAAAATTTGTAAGATCAATTTTTGTTTTACTCTACGTTTTTAATTTCTTTATTTTTATTTTTTTTTCTAGTTTCATTGAGAAAAACTAATTAACAAAATTACCAATAAAATATATTACATTTTATTACCAATTTTCAAATAAATTTGTTTCTTTATTATTTTTATTAAGATTATTGAGATGTAAACGAATTTTTATATCATTCCATAAACTTAAATATTATTCTCTTCAAATGCAATAAACCTCAAATACATTTTATAATTAATAAAATAAATATTGTTAATTTTTTTTAATATCATTGTATATTATTAAATTTAAATTGTTCCTCAAATGAAAACTATTCATAAATAAAATGTACTATGATTATAGTAATAATGATCATAATTTTATATTAAATACCATTATGAGAAATATATAAGTATTTCACTAGATGTGTAACCAGTATTAAAGATATTAATAAAGTAATTTCTATATTAATAAAAGTAAATATAATTTTAATCCTAAGCTAAAATAATATTACCTGCGAATATTTTGTGATGGGTGCGTAGCATCACTTGAATTCACACTACTCTGAGCAGTTGCTAAATTGGTTTGGTCATCTCTAAAATTACTTTTGTTCCGCCTAAAAACATAAAACATTTATTGAAACTAATTTAAAATAAATGTCTTTAATACATAAATATATTCATTTTGTGCGAGTTCAAAACATTGATGTTATTAATTTAAATTACCTAGAAAGAGGTTTTTCTTTTAAAGAAGCTGTTCTCATAGGAGGTGAAGCACTTGCCGTAGAAGGTGAAGGATGTATAACTCCCCACAAATTACCTTTAATTTTAGCACGCAGCTCGCAATAGCGTCGATAAAATCTGCTCAATAAAACACACAAGCGTGCAAACAAGACAATAAAAATAATGTTAATTCACACATTTTAAAATTTAAACTTAAATTTATTTACATTATAATTAATTGATAAACATTAAGATTAGGTTACTGTAACAAGAATTTCCAGTTATATCAAAAATTATTTATCATAATATTTTGGTTATTTCATATAGGTATTGAAATAAATATTACTTTAGAAAAAATTATTGTGTAATAAATAACAAAATATGATAAAAATAAAAATAAAATGTTAGAAATGACAGTTTTAGGTCAAATTATTTGTTATAATTCTGTTTCGATTCAAAAAACATTAATACTTGAAATATTTAATAATTATTTTATTTATTTTCAGTTTATTAATTTGAAAACACTAAACTTTATTTATTTGTATTTAATAGTTAACAAATAATGTATTATAAATGATTAAGCTAATGGCAAAAAAAAAAAATATATATATATATATATATATATATTAATCAAGTGTTAATATTTAAAAAAATAAAGCTACAATAAATTTAAAATATGTAAGTGTATTTTTCTCATTTTAATAATATTTATTTACTGATATGAAATTGATTAATAATTTAATTTCTAACTAAATGTATGTAAGAAATAAATTATAACTACTTAAAAAAGTGAAAAAACTTTAACACATGCATAATATGCATTTTTTCATTCATTCTAAAATGATTAAGGGATTAAAATATAGGATTTTATTTTAGAAATTATTGATAAATCCAATTAAATAGCAACAGAAAAAAAAAAAAAAAAATTAATAAAATACACTAATACTTATTTCAATTTCAATCTAAATTTCGAATTGTATATTTATGATAAAATGTATTATCTATTTTTAACTATTACTATATAAAAAATTATATTTTATTTTTTACTGATTTTATTATACATTTTTACCATAGGTGACATGCAATACATTTTAATTAAAAATAAAACAACATGCTTTAATCTGTACTTTAAAAATAATCCACACTAGAATAAATATATATAAAGGATTGTAAGACTACTAACTTTTCATCAGACTCAAAACTTTGTGTTCTACGTAAAACCACCTCAGGAGGCTTCAATTCATTATTGTCCGATGATGGAACAGTCGGTTGTTTAAATTCTTTGGTTGCATTTCCTATTAATGTTAAAAATAATTTAATTTCAACAAGGAAAACAAAGTTAAGTATATTTACCAATAATATTCTCAGTTTTATGTTGTTCAATAGGTGTAAGTTCGATTTCCACTTTTTGTTTTTTGTGGAGTCATCCTTAATCTTAATTTCATCTTCTTCCTCTTTGATTACTCGATTTCGGTCTAAAACTATTTCTTTATCCTTCTTCAATGTTGATTTATCATTACCGGATAGCCTGCTGATTGAAGATCTACATTGATTTTGTGACACAGAAGAGTACATCCAACAGGAATACAAAAACAAAACACATAAAAAACATGCAATCAAGCAAAGAATAAAAAAGCAATAAAAAATAAATACAAGATAGAAGAACAAATTTAATCATCAAACAATTTAAAACAATGAAAAAGCATTAAAAAAACACAAACATCTACATAACTAACCTTCTTTTTTGAGAATTTGGTAATTTATTACTTATTAAATAATTTTTATCTGATGCATCTTTATTTTGAGATGCTTGTTTTTTCTTTAATTCATCCAGTAAATCTTTCATTTCTTCGTCAGACACATCAAATGCTGTCTGACCCTATGATAAATATAAAATATAACAGAGTTGGTAACATAAATTTTAAAAATTAAGTACCACAAAGTTTTTCTTTTTCATATCACAGAAATGTTCAATTAATATTTCACAAGCTTCTTTTTGACCCCAATATGATGCTGCATGTAATGGTGTCCAACCATCATAATCTTGACAGTCGACATCAGCGCCCGATTGAATAAGAAGTCTAAAAAAAAAAAGAATAATTAACTTCAAATTTAACTCTATTACACTAATTATATTTTCAAGTTATTACTCTAAGACTTTAATGTATCCTTTGGCAGCAGCCACATGTATTGCCATTGCTCCAGTAGTTGGATGAGGAGAATCTTTAAATTTCCCAGTATTGATCCATTCTCGAGCATCTTTCAGCATTAATCTTTCTTCTTTATTTCTGGCTTCATCGCAATCAATACCTTACAAAAAAATATATTTAAAATGTAATGCATTCAATATTAAAAACCTTTTTTTATTTACCAATATTTCTTAAATGTTGTTCTAAAAGTTGTCTCATTTCATCAGATTCTGCAATATCAATTGCTAATTCTTGATCACAATTAATTGCAGATACATCTGCTCCATGTTCTAACAAATACCTATCCCAAAAACAATTATTAATAATAATTATTGAAATTAATAATTATATAATTTATTTTAAAACTATTATAAATAATTTTTTTGTTAATAAAATACTAGCAACTGTTAATTAATAAAATAATAAAATTAAAATTAAAAATTCTCGCCAATTGCAAATAATTTAATAAATAAATAAATGCTGAGCTTGGAATATTACTTAGCTTATTATTAGCTTGGAATGTTTTTGTTTTTAAAATACAAATTACACTATTAAAAATAGTGTTATATATATATAATAAGATTTATGTATTTTTAATTATTTTTTTTGATATATTTTCTATATTTTGATATTTTATTTGAACATTAATCATAGACAGTTGATAAACAGAAATACATTTATTTTATTTATTATATATTTAAAATGTATTATAAATTATATTATATATTATAATTTATAAATAGAAAATTTAAAAATAGAAAAATAATTAAAAAATACCAGTATTTTTACAGTTAAAAGAATATGTAATTCAGTGACCATAATTGTTAATATATGCTTTATATTTGACACATTTCATAATTGATAAAAATAGCTTGAATTTCAATGTATTATTCAAATCTTTTTTAAAAATATTTAAGATTTTAGATAATATTCTTACTTATAAATTTAATTTAAATATACATTACTTTAAAATAACAATTTTCAGGAGAATTTCTGATCATTTTACAAACTATCTATTATTATCAAACTCATAAAATACATTTTATTTTAAATTTAAATTCACACAAAAAAATGAAAATGGTTTTAAACATATATTATAAATTATTTTTCAATATATATAATTCGGTATTTTGCAAAAATATCTGGGCATTATATAAAATGCCAAAAATTATTCGGTAATATAAATAATACGAGCTTTACCTAGGTATTATGTATAATACCAAATGTGGAGAAGGAAATATAATAAAAATAAGTAAAATAGGGTACCTTCTATTACCAAAGACTTTACTTATCATTTATCATAAATGCAAAGCCAAATAGTATCTGATTTAGGGAACATGTAGCCCAAATTAAAAATAGTACATGGCAAACCAAGGCACAGTCAATATCAAGTTAGAGTAAAACTTGCAAATCAGGATATTAAGAATATGTAGACAATGTGGATGCAAGATGTAAAAAATCGACACTGAAGCCAAGGACTTTGATTCATCCAGCTTAAGAAAAACCGAGCTTATAATTCTGACATTAAAATATCTCCATATAAAGCTTTATTTGACTGGTAAATTAAAATTGGTCTTAACACTTCACAACACAATGTAATAAGTATAATAGAAAATTCTTGGATAGTTTTAGCTATTAATTGTTCTGTGTTTAATTCAGCAAATTTTTCTTTAAGTATAATAGAAAATAAAGAAAAATTTGCTGAATTAAACACAGAACAATTAATAGCTAAAACTATCCAAGAAATTATCAAATTAAACAACAAAAATGCCAATAACATGTGAACTAGAGTCAAGGAAAATCATGAAAATCAAGCGAAAAAAAATTATGGCATGGCGGAATAAGAAGCTCCAGCCGGTAGCAGTCCATTCAATTGTACATGTTCCAGCTCCTGAGGTAGATAAAGAATGTTTAAATATACTAAGTATACTGGCAATTGTTTTAGAGATAATGAAGAAGTTTAAAAATAATTTTTTTTAGGTGACAAGTGATGGTTTCTATCAATTAGGAACTCAGGATGGAGTTCTGAAGCAGTTATACACCAAAAATCAAATTATAGTATGTCAGAAAAAGCTACTACAGATTAACGAGGTTCCAACAGAAACAGAAGTGGCGTTATGAACAGTCCATAGGAACTAGTCAAAGATCTTTAAAATGTGTTTGTAAAATAAATGTCAAAATAAAAAGTGCATTTGCCTTAAAAATAATGTTTTGTGCTCTTAAAAATGCCATTTTTCTACATGTTGTAATAAGTAGCTAGTAGTTTATTTAAATTACATTTTGTCTGTAATATAAATAATATTATATAATAATTATAAAAATCTTAATATAATAATGTAATATACTTTGCTTAAAAAAAAATTTGGCATTTTAAATGCCTAGGTATTTTATAAAACACCTAGGTTATATATAAAATAATATTGGAAATGTTTTATTTATGTTGCCTAAAATGGGTCGGCAATTTGCATAATGCCTAGGCATTTTGCAAAATATCTGAATTATCCATACTGCCGGTGAGATATATATATATATATATATATCTCACCGGCAAAATGAATAATTCTATATACTAATATAATATAATTAAATCTTAAATGTCTGTTTGATTTTAATATTTATTTTTAAATATATTAAATATATAAAAGTCTAAAGTACTTTCATTGAAGTGCATACAAATTTAAGTCTTAATAATAAATATTAAAGTAAACGTAAAGTAAAGAAAAAAATTAATTTTTTTTGAAAATGTCAGCCATCATCTTATAAATTTTTATACCAACAAGTAAATTCACTAATACTCAGGACATTCTCATGAATTAACCTATTAAGTTTCTTGTTTAACACATAATTCTAAAAACTATATAAGCTGTTTAAAATATAGTTGCTGAGCCAGCTGGCAAAGTCTACAAACACCACAGAGTTTAATCTAACAGTAGCAGCAGTCCCATTTTTAAATCGGATTGTGAAGAGCTGTCTAAAAATAACTATTACTGATGGCCTGCAAGTGGTTAATTTGCCATTTGAATATTGAAAAACTACAATGCAAATATTTTACACATTCAATGATTTAGAGCTTTCATATTTTAAAAAAAAAAATATGTATCTGAAAAATAGGCATATATCCAATAAGTACATATACCTATATATGTATAACCTACAATTATTAGTTTTTATAGAAAAATCTATTAAAATATTTTAATATCTGTTGATTACTAACTTTGCAATGCTAACAAATCCACAAGAAGTTGTCGCATGCAATGGTGTCCATCCTTCTTTATCACCTCTATTCACATCAGCACCATGTTCAACCAAAAATTCAACCATGTCTAGATTATCATCGATACAAGCCTAAAATAATATAGAAAGATTATAAAAATAAACATAAACAAAACAGAATTACAACAATATATATATATATATATATATATATATATATATATATATTTATATATTAAATAAAAACGAACAAATCAGTATAAAACCTAATATTTATTTATAAAAATTGAGTTAATATATTTTGAAACTTAAGTATGAAATCCAAGAATATGAAATTAATTATATTGGTAAATCAATCATAAAAATTATACAATAGGTACTTCATATTCTATCTTTACTTTTGGTATTAAATAATTAAATTACTAATTAATATCTAGCTAAATTATATTAAAACCAAAATATCCTTTTTAAGCCTATATAACACAATTTATACATTTTTAATGGTGTCTAAAGTTACTTGATATTTCCAAATAGAGTAAGAATGAAAATCTAATTAGGTAGGTGTAGGTCAATGTTGTGCCCATAAATGGACAAAGTAACATCAGATAAGAATTAAAATAAAATAGGTATAAATACGTTATATGATTTGACATTATGGCCATAAAATAAATACTAAAAGTTAAAAAAAATATATTTTTATATGAATTAATAATTACTAATCTTTAATTGAACATCATATTTAAACAATTATAATGCTATATAGATTTTTAAAAATTTTTATCTTTTGTTTATACTCAAATATATTACCTTATAATCAACTAGTGTACACTAAATAATTATTGATAAAAGAAGAATTTGAAATGTTCGGTATTATTTTGCACCAAAAAATGTAATATGGATAAGTAGTAATTGGTAAGTATTGATATGTCTCTTAAAATAAACAAAATTAAGCCAACATAATGATTATTTTAATGAACAAATAAATATATACTGATTTAGTTTCCAAAAATTACTGTACATTTATTAGTACTACTTTAAGTATAATTATGCAAGTCATGACAGTAGTTAATTGTCCTATATTTTAAAAGAAAAACTCATTTAAGACCCATTCATGCATAATTCCTTGGACTAAATTTTTATTTCCAATGTAAGACAATAAATTAATAACGAAAAGCAAATTTAAAAATAAGAAGAATCAAAATAGTTAAATATTGACAATCTCTACATAAATTCCACTCCAATGAAAAACAAATATATTACAATTATATAATAAAATAGGTATCTATAGTAAAAAAATGTTTTGTAAAATCATTAATTTAACAATGTTATAGTAGTATAATTAAGATTAATTATATATCTAAACTTTTAATTAATTAATTAACAAATTTTAATTTTCAGTTATCAAAGTTTCAACATATTTTAATCATTAAATAAATATTAGTGACTAGATTGATACACAAGAAAATTTCAAACATAGCAACACTGACACATATGACATTCAACCCAACATTTAAATCAACAAGTTTTCCTTAGACCACTGAAAAAAGTAAACAACACATATTGTAAGAAGGATTATTAGAAGTATTGAAAATTATGATTTTTGACTACATAGTATTGAAAACACCTACTAAAGGCTAAACAACATAAACCAACATATTTTGGAACAAAATGACAGCAGTTTCTACCTGATGTAAGGCTGTAAGCCCATCAGCATTGGCAGCATTGATATCAGCGGCTAGGTACAGGAGACTGTTCACCTCGTTCTTGTCACCAGATGATACAGACGCCAGAAAAGCACAGTCTATAGGGAATGAGACAGCTTTGATGTTCTTGCGTACAGGTGACTCTCGGTTGGTGTCCGACTCTTCCCATCGTTTCAGCTGTTCGGCTCTCTTGAACAGAGCTGACATGGCGGAACCGATAACCAGTTAAGGGTCCGTATGCCAGCGAGAGACGGCCAAACAACTATCGTGGATGACAACTAATAGAGATGGGGTGGCACCGGGAGGTCGTGATCACACAACAGTGGCCGTATAACGACCTGGCAGCCGCGGGATTTCCGCAGCCAACATATTTTCCAGCAGCAGCAGCAGCCGAACACAACAATCTCTCCGCGGAAGACGGCCCCGGCGGGCTTCTCGCGGATCGAACGACAATTCGGAATTGTCGGGTCACATCGACCGGTCGACCGTTTTAACATAAATTCAACGGAACGGCACGTACTTAACGGATAACGCGGAGAAAAGACACTATTAGTTCGTCGCTGTCGCACTTCTCCTGCGGTGGAATGATGGTGATGGCCATTATCAGTGAAAAAAAAACACACACACACACTGACGCGCGCGCGCGCGTACAAACACACACACAAGAGCGCGCTCGAACGGACATACGGACGCGCACGAACGCGGAAAACGAAGTGGTAAAAAATTAGTAGGAAAAAAAAAAAAGGTACATCGAACAGTGTTGCCGTACCCGAAAAACAATATTGTCGTGGTCGCACGTCCGTTTGTATGCTGATGGTGTTCCGGTGCACGGAGTTTTTGCGCTCCGATAGTCTGTCACGGTCACGCGCATTTAACATTCTGTCTCTGATCTAGTATTGCGTTGACCCGTAAACGAATTATTCGCATTCCCGCGACGTGTCTTTTTTAGGTTGTTTTTGAAATTCTTATGTTTAATTTAAACGGGGACGGATTCAGACCATGATTACGGAAAAAGTGATTTTTAAAATTCAAAGGGCGCACTTTAGGATATTGTAAACATGTTAGGTACCCGATTTCTATACCACGTATTCAAATGTATTCAATCTACGAATATAAGCATTAGATTAATACAAATTAAAACAATATAAAGTAATAAATAATTATGAAAAACGAAATTAATACGATCAAGTAACTATACAGGTACATTGTATGTGATCTAATGGACATTCCGTATTAAATAACGGTTGTTATCACGTTTGTATAATTTGATAAAAAATACATTGAATTACGTGTTATGTTAACTTTTAAAACTAAACGTTGTTTTTACTTATTAATATTTAAATAAAAGAAATAAAAGAAATGAAAAATGCATGTATATTAAATATATTTTAATTATATTAATTTAAAGATTAATGATTATTTCATTCAAAGAAAGTTTCTGATAAAAAATATAGTTTATTTAATACATTAGAGAAGTTATTTTACGATTTTTTCTTAATAATTACGAAAAGTTGACAAAATAATATAAAAATACAGCAAAATTCCAGTAGAAATACGAGAAAATAACTATCGCAAACACATTTTCTCTGAATGTTTATATCATTGTTTGCTATAATCATAATTTTCAAATAAATCTAAATATTTTTGTAGCACTATTTAAAGGTATTTGAAAATATCGTATATTCCTAGTTTTTTTCAGAAATTGTTGATAGTATAATTTTATTCGTAATAAGTCTTGAAAAATAATTACAAAATTTCTTTTACGTATTTATTACTGGTGAATAAAAATAAAAATTAAACATAATTTATAAATTAACTTTTAGGAGTATATAAATATTAAATTTTGACAAAACGACAATAATAACAAAAATCCATTACATATTTTTAATCATAAAACATTAAGATTGAAAATTGAATGCAATGATTTTCATAAGATATTTCAATATTAATCGGGTATTTCAACGAATTTCCATTATAAAATATTAGTAATTTGGTTGTTATATATATATTAATGTTGGAGATTCAAGGCATTCACTAAGTATTTATATTAGCATTTAAAGAAATTTCATGAAATATTTGAATGAAGTTTGTATTATTTATAGCTAATTTAAATTTTTGATTTTATTAAAATTTTAAATGGTTATAATTTAATAACATGGAGAAATACATTTTAATGCCATTTATTTACTAACCCATGGATGCCAAACTTTCTGTAAATGTTTGAACAATAAAGTTTAATCAACCTTATTAAGAAATTTTCTTCTACTAGTATATATACAATTTTTAGATATATAAACTTATCCATTCTACGTTAATAATATTTTAAGAGCTATAAAACTATAAAAATAAAATACGATTACATTTGTTTTATTAAGAATGCCTTTTATTAGTTTACCTATAATATAATCAAAATTTAACTTTAATTTTTTATGTTAAAAAAATTTAAAATATTAACTGTTTAATAATTTTTAAGTCAAATGTTTTTGATATAATAATATTATACCATTTCTTTAAAAAAATGTTTATACAAATTTACCATAGCTACCTGAAAGCTTAATCACAGAAAAAAAATATAAAAAAAAACATTCCTCTCTTGGTCCAGAATCTAAAAATAAATCAAAACATTCACAAGGAGTGGAAAAATACACTACATTCTTTACAATAGTTTCGAGTCTTAGTCAAATTCCGTGGCTTCAAACTTAACCAAAATTAATATATTTATAATTATATTATTTAATTTTTTAATTTATTAAATAATATAATATATAGCCTTCGAAAATATTTCAGTAAAAGCTTAAGCTAAGCAGTGCTCAAATTTGTAAATTTTTTTTAAAAATTTAAGTAGCTCTATAAGAACCAAATTTAATATAATTAATTATGTTATTAAAATAGTTGGGTTCATGTAAAATAAAAACTTTTACCTGTAATTTTTTGTGAATTTTTCATACTTAACCTAATAGCTATACCTAATCTAATTGCATATCACTTTTAAGCTAATTAAAAATGTATCAAAAAAAAACATTTTTTTCTAATTATTAACCTTATTTTATTTATATTTCAAATTTTTGGAATTCATAAAATAAAAGAATACCTATTGGTATACTAAGAGCCGAGTAAGAAACAAAATTCGGGTGAATGATAACTGATATAGATGAATGATTTTTGTACATTTTAAATCGATGCATCATTGGTTTTTAAAAACAGTTCCAAATAAAGGAGGTCGATTAGATCTACATGTATACCAATATCTTAAAATAGTCTATATTACTATATTAATATATACAGCTAATAATTTCGTAATCTGGTTAATTAAACTAACTTTTAAGAAAATAATTACCTTAAACAATATATACCTTTGGAATTTGACTTAATTAATTAAACAATTTAAATATTACAATGGAAATTGTTATTATAATTTATATATATTGCTAATATATAGATATCCAGTTTATTTTTAAGGTCCTAATATCCAAATACTACAATTGTTAAATAATGATCTTTATAACTATAATACAATTGTATAGTATAAAATGTATATGTATGCTGTAAATATTTTGTAAGCTATAATACTGTAAGTACCTACTCATTACCCACTTTAGGGTGTTATAATTTTAAATAAATAAATAACTAATGTAATTGACATTTCTTTAAAATATTTAATTTCTTCATAACATTTCTGTCGAATTTTGTCAACATTTAAAGTCTTATAAAAACAAATTATGACAAAGAAACTTCGATATTTTTAATGAAGTAGGAAAAAAATTCAATTTGGTTGAAAGTTTTGAAAAATTTAGTTTTCCTATTATGCCCATATTTTTTTTTAACCTTATTAGCGTACATCGGATTTGGAACCAGACAATTTTTACCATATTACGCGAATTAACCAGTACCTCTACATTAGACAAAATCCATTGTAATTAATTTTATCCGCAATCCCCAACACCCTCCGAAATTATGAGCATTGATAAATATAAAATAGAAGGTAAATGTGCATCTAAACTAAAGATGAAAAAATTTAAATTTTAGAATAGACTTAGGAAAATCTTAAAATACTGTGAAATTATCTTCAGGTGTTTAATTGAAAAATAATAAATTATCTATAGCAGTTCAAGAAATTTATGGCTAAAATAATACTTGGACAAAAGTGAATAATAATATAATTTTTTCACGTATTATCTAATAGGCATGTGATAAACAACTAAACAGTCACTACATGCCTACTTGAACATCAGCTACTGCCCTCTGAATGACGACAAGAGCAAATTCCGTTTGTCGAGCACGAAATTGTTTTCATTTCTGTGATGCGCGGAGCAACGTACGGAGAGCAGACTTTGGGCGGAAAAAAATATAAAAAATATAAACGGTATTTACATCTTGTGCAGGTACTATTTTTAGGCCGTAAACAAAATGAGCCAAAAATGTTTTAATATTTTTTTATAATTTTGGCATCTAATTCCATTGTATTTGGTGTTTACATCGTTCTAAATTTAATATTAATCTTTTTAGCATTAATCACTAAGGAAACTTAACATTCTCAGAAATTAAAATATCTAATACTACGTTACTAAATCAAATTATTACATCCTGAAGTAGATGCAACCTACGTAAAATCAGTTCCGTGGCGAACATGGGTCCAAAACGGACAGTTGCCCGAATTAAATATTGAAAGGGTGGTGGGTACACCTTACTATATTGAATGAATCTATCACATATTTTCATTTTTCCTACAATCAGTAACAAATTTAAAATGGTATTGTTGACCAATGTCCAATATAAGTATAAGAAATGGCATATCGAAGTTGTTATTTAAGGATAGTCGCCTCTAGTAAAACATTTGGTTGGTAAATGATAAGCTGGTACCGGTCTATCGTATTTTTTTGTGGTATAAATTATTATTGGATATAGTAAACTAAGTCAGGTACTAGTAGTCCAATAATTACTTACTTGTAGAAATTAAGACATTCTATTAACTATAAGCAGAGATAAATTATCAATTTTTAAACAGTGTGTGGGTTTCAAAATTGCATGTTTGTCCTTTGCAAATAGTTTTTTTGTCACGCCACTGCCAGTAGATAAGATTTGGAGCTAATATGGAATAGTTTTCAAGTTCACTAATTTGAAAAAATACACGCCCTTTTGAGTTAGAGGTATAACAGTCTCAAGATTAGTTCTTGACATTTAAGTCATCGCTTATTATAAAATATTGACCTAAAAATCTAAAATAGTATTTATATTGTGTTGAATTTTTAATATTTTATGTTTAAATGGACAATAAACGGCTGAAATAATAATTGATGAGTGTTTTGATTCGATAGCAAAAATGACAGCTCGTAAAACGTTTTCTTGTATACTTTGACAGGGTTTAATTAAAATTTAGGATTTAATGAGAATCACACTACCACCACGTTCAGTGTTATCCATTTAGTTAGAGGAAATTATATTATAACTAGATATGCAAACATATTGTTATTTATGAATGAGTATCAGAGGTCAGTGCTATATCAGTTTAAAATTAATTAAGTGTCGTGTTCAATGATGTAGACGTAAAATCATAAGTGGGTATATGTCAATTTTGTTATTACCATTAGTTAATTACAATAACAAATAAATATGGAGGGAGTTCTGCCCCCCTAAAACTTTATTTTAATTTTGTTCTTTTATCATATCACATTTTATACGTCAGTCGTAATTGATTAACGTTCTACGTGAGAATGACCAAGAACTGAGAAATTAATGAATTACTTGAAGTTGAGTGAGGAGAGATAGGTAGTAATGGATTTATGAGTGCTTTAAATGTATTAATGAAGTTGAAAATTGTGGTATCGTAAATTTTATTTTAAAATCCTATGCGTATAACTAGGAATGTTTAGTAGAGTAAAAACATTAAACGTTATTTTATTTACAATATTATTATTATTTTGATAGTAACAATAATTATTCGAAATGTGTTTTTAAAGTCATTGAAGATCTTTGTGTATTTGGTATCTTTTATAATTTGCCGAATGGTCACTCTTACAAAAAGGTGCATTTGGCAGGCGAAACAATGGTTTTGCTGTAGCTGATAACAGTGTAGCTGATTATCACCACAGCAATAATTAATTACAATTAGAAGTTACGATTACTTTTTTTTTTTTTTATTAACATGAAAAATATAGATGTCACATATAGGTAAATCAACAGTAAATACATACTAATTATTCTTTTTTTTATTAATCATTAATTAAAAATATTATATAAATGTATCAATTTAACGTACTAATAACATATCATTTAAACATTTTATTTGGCTACATAAAAATATGTTTATTATCCCATTTTTAATTTTTTCCATAAATCATGAATAGTAGATATATCAAAAAAAATAAAAAAACAATTTGAATACCAAAAGATAATAATGAATTGATTACTGAAACTGAAAACTATTAAAAAATGTATACAAATTTGAAGAAGATATACGTAGCAAAATAAAATAGAAGCACATCCCACGAGAGAGCAGTGTTACGCACAGTATAAAAAAATAAAAGAGGACCTCCTAAAACGAAGACATTGATAACACAAATGCGTGAAAACTTGCCCGATTGCATTTACGGGAAGCATCAGGATTTACCAAAAAATTTAAATGAGAAATAGGGTGTTCATGCTACGAATAATAAATATATTGCTATATTGATACGTATATTCTCTCAAACGCTTTAAAAAAATAGTTTAATAAAAATGCATATTCAAGTGAAGGTAAATAGAAACCATTCGACAATCCTTAGTAATTCATCGGTCAATATTTTATACTGTTTTAGTAAATTTTAAATTAAAAAAAATTATAATATATTATAGATATATAATATATATTATAATATATTATATTATCATAATTATAATAATTTAAATTATATTTATGGCGACACACCATAACCGAACCAATAATGAAGGTTATTATAGATAGGTTATTGTCTAATCTATGTTCAATGTTACTCGTCTTATTTTATGTATGTATATTAAATATTTTATTTTTTACACATTATATTTCTTCCATTTTTTTTTTCATTATATATATTAATGAGTAAATAAGCCCTAGAATTATATATCTTAATTTTTAATAACGTACTTGAATATTGAAACCGGGTGTTAGTTTTCTTTATTACTTTTGGCGTGGGAAAGACGTAATTGAGAAGCTGATTCAGATTGTAGCGAACAACAAATGACAACCATCTACCTACGCACTCGACTATAGCTACTTACATTGTTTTTATTCTTACAGTACATGGTGTGATCATGGGTGTGAAATATATTTAATATAAAGGAATTACCTTGTAGATCTGTAGGCAGTTTTGGGCAAAGATAAACTAAAATATATCTAGATAAAGATAAAAGATAGTAAACATTTATCTAAGATACAGAAAAAATAAAATTAAAATAAGGATTATCTAGATAAAGATAAAAGATGAAAACTATTTTAATTTATTTTTGTTAATTATAAATATTAACATAATATGGGCATGTAGGTGCATCATAAACAAGTATATTTACATGCAAATACTGACACTGAAATAAATTATAGGTAACTATTGTAATAAATACCTACATTTAAATTTAATTTTAAATTATTACAATTTTACTATTGTAATAAATAGATTATAATTTTAAATGGGTTAAATATTTACATAATTTAGGTACTTACTCTAATGTAACTTAAAAAATTTCTAGTCGATCATTATTGTCAACTAATCAACTTAGGACAATATTGATATTGGGTTGTCATTTGTTTATTATCATCTTTCATGATTTTGAAAAAACTTTTTATCAAATAAGTAACATATCGTTTCATTTATATATTTTGGTAATTCAATACCAATTTAATTTATTGTCTTTGCATAATTTTTATTTTTTATTGAAATGCAAATTTGTACATATTTAAATAGTAAACTAAAACTAACCGACAAGTTATAGATTTATTTAATAATTAATGAATAACCACTGAAAAATAACAACTGATAGGGGGAGAAGGATGATGACTATAGTTGGTTGGAAGTGGTTAATTGAAATAAGACGAGCATAATTTGTTTTATACGTGTTTATACATGTTTTTTATATTTCTGTGAATATTATATTTTGTTATTTTACCTATTTATATTTTTATCTGTTTGTTTGTAAGGAAAATGGGTAGTTTTAAAAGGGAGGTTTTTGTTTTGGTTATTTTTGTCCCCTTCCCCAAGAGCAATATTGAATGTACACCACTGTTATATAAAAATGGACACCTAAATACAATGACATGCGATTAACCAATAATATCTTGTGTGTGGTGTGTCTGAGTACCTACTGATTACTGATCTCAGACAACAACTAATTTGGGAACAGAAATAATATTTTTGGCTGTAGGATGAATTAAATTAAAATTGCTTTCTAACTTATTATTTGTTATAGATTATACTACGATGATAATTATTTTATTATTGCTAGTAAAAAAGAAGCATTAAAAATTAATTTATCTAAATTATCTTTAGATAACACTTTTATTTATCTAAGATAATACAATAGATAATTATTTCTTCAACTATCTATATAAGATAAAAGATAATTAATTAATTAATTATTTAGATAATGTCCAATACTGTCTGCAGGTTATAAATATTTTAAATAATATTATAAATGTTTCAATGGTTTTTAATTGTTTTGTTAGTATTCTTTCTATGGAGCTTCATATACGTTTAAACCTGTATCTGCTTTAAATGTACATACAATTGAAAATATTACGGTGAGTAGTTGTAAATTCAGCATTAAATTTTATACGAAAAGATTCCCAACAGTTCGTGGGGCAATCGCTTATACTCGACATATCAGTCCACATGTCCGGCATAAAGATAGGTATCTAAGTAATTTGCTCAAATTTAGTCGACAAATTCAGTGAGTTTCAATGAGAATCAATAAATTGTTATCATAAAGGGACGCAATATGGCCACTTAATAGTATCATTCTCAGACGTACCTGTGATGTAGGTGATACTACTAACTGAACCGACGAAGAGTTTAATAATTATTTCATTGAATTCAAATAAAAGTTTATCTGTATTTTTGAGATTTAAAAAAATAAATTAATAAAGCCAGTTCTGAAATTGAAAAATCGTTTATCGTATCTTATTTTATTGCTATATGAAATATTATAATTATTTGTCATAATAATTAAAAATCAAAAATAATTACCGAAGAAGCATTATTATAGCGTTAACCAAGAATATAAGAGGGTTCATCTTTTGTAAATAATATATTCAAGATAGGCTCGCATAGAAATAAAAATATTGTTAAAACATGGTTACGCACCGTAAAAAGAACTCGTTAAATATTTATTCCCTTTTTTAATTGAATTATAACAAAAAGTTTATTTTTTTCCTAGGTCAAGTATACTCAGTGTCATTTTTACGTACAACCAACAGAATTCAAATACGACTGTATAAAATACTTTATTCAATGTAAAATTGATGCTGCGATATCAACAAGAGAGTTTTAATAATAGTAAAAATAAAACTATAAAAAAAATCTGTAAAACTATAAAAAAAAATCTGTATAACTATATGTATTTATATTATACTTTGTTAATGCAATAATGCAACAATTCAATTAATAATAATTGTTAATTTTCGTAATACAATAATATAAATACTGTCCTGTTAGTGAAATAGTAAATGAAAAAACTCGATAAATAAGTATATTTTATGAATATGTATAGTTCATATACTTAATAAACCGAATCCATATTATCCGGTACACAAAACATGATTGTACCTGCAGCTGAACCAAAACATTAGTTTGGGTATTGATCAATTTAACTATTATTAATTAAATATTTCATAGTAAGAAGTTGTTGATAAAAATTGACAGTTTGTCACGTTAACACACATTTTTTTTCTAATGTGAGCGTGTGTGCATTTATACAAATGTATATATTTTAACGTGGATACGATTCGAAGCTTTTAAAAAAAAAATTATAATTAAAAGTTATAATTAAATAAGTGATATTGATCTGCAAATAGACATATAGAACAAATAAAATAATGAACATAAATCTTGTAATATTTACTGATGTGTTTACACTTTTCAAAGCGTGTTTATCAATTACATATATGATGTACCGCTGTAACTCTACGAAGTCTGAAACGCAGTTTAAAAATAACCTTGTCAGTTGTACAATTGGGGATGACAATAATATACATTAAATGCTCTGTCCGTTGGAACTTGTAATGTACCAACCTGCCTATTTTATTGTGTAACGTCCAAATACGACTATCTGACTACAGAAATCAACCGGAATTCGGATTTTCAATAAATCACAAACCTAGTTCAATTATAATTTTAATGACTCTATATAATGTTTTATTGGTTTTTTTTTTTAACTGTTTAATCTTGACCGTTTCTATAAGATAACCAAGCTACCAAACAGCCTTATAAACACCAATCCAAATGATATTGTATAATACAATAAATATGTGTAAAGCACTTCCATAATTGCAGACAATGAACCTAACTTTTTAACCTAGGTATATTTTTCTTCACAATAATCGTTTATTGTTGTAATTAAACCGTAAAAACAAATTTTTTTCTATCTAGATATCCATTGTATTATGCCAGAACCTTATTTAAAAGTGTTTTATGCTACGTGGGAACTGTATATTTTAATGTCTTGCGAAATTTTAAAAACCAAATCTCATTATTAAGATTATTACGGGGATCGTTAACTGCTTCTATAAATTATTGGTTGTATAAAAAAAAACTCTTGTAACGTAAATAATATAGGAACTTAAAATAAGGTTGAAAACCACTATAGTTAATATTTCTTTATTTTTTCGTCGGTTGATAAATCGTAACAACATTTTAAAAATAAATAATAATAACTTATTAGTTATTAGTTATTTTTATAATTACTATTTATATTATAATAACTTTTACTACGATCAAGTTCAAAAACCTCGATGCATATTACTGGGTTATTAAAAAATTACTTAAGCGATACACGCTACTGCTTTCGTTCGAAAACTCGTGTTGGCACATAAATAAATACATAAATAAATAAAATCCAAACGGACAGATTTCTGAAAATCCCGAGTCTCTAAATCGTGCAAGAGAAGTATTAACATATTTCATTTCATTACGAAAAATATCGACGAACTGAATGGAAACGTTCGTAGCATCAAAATAAGTGCACAAACATAATCAATGTTTGATGCATATGTGAGCTGGAATAACACTTCTTCCAAAACCAACGGTGCCCGGCTGCGTTATAGATTGTTTATGCATGTGCCATACGCGAGACGTGTTTACTAAATTAAGTTTAATTACACCATACCAATATAATAAATTGCACGTGTCAATACCTACACGTACAGTATATACCGGCTTATATTGTGATGAATTAACTAATCGTTTGATTTTATTCGACCGAAATTGAAAAAACAATAAACTTACTTTTAACATTTTTATACAAATATATGGTTCCAAAAATTCTTATTGAGCGAATATTGCAAGTGAATTACGAGTAGATATCAGTTTAACTTTTAGTGTACACACATTTTTTATTATCTTTACATGCTATATTTGGACAAATCCATAATACAATTATATTATATAATGTCACATTAGTCGTCGTCGAGCATCCACGTTCAACACGAATTTATTGAAACACGAGGCACATGTTTTACATACAACGCAAACGAGCAAAATTCACCGTTTCCCTAACAATAACATGGTTGTCTAAATAAATTTATAAATAAATAAATCACAGTGAAAATCATTGTATCAGACTGATCTGATTTTAAAATGATACATTTGGATGTTGAATTAGAATTTAATTTGTATTTTGAACGGGTCACTAACATAGTTTTCGAAGCAATAGAGACGAGTGACGGCTCGTGTGTTTTGAAAGTGGGAGATATAAAATTGCTTATTTGTGGAAAGTATCGAATACAAATAATATTAATAATAGTTACTAGCTGATCCCGTGCACTTCGTTGCTCGTTAAATATACCAATTCTATATGACTCTAACTTTGTTCAATTCATTATTTAATATTCGGTGGATGATGTTTTAGATTTATCTTAAGTTTTCTCTCCGGAATAAAAATTCTGATTCATAGCAGTATATTATCAGGTAGGCAATCTACCTGCGGTAGATCGCGGACCTAGTGCTGTTTGTACGTTCCTTAGTGTATGATTTAAATATAATAAAGTATTAAAGTTATACCAAGTTTGATATATAAGGTGGATTAATATAATCAATTAATACATAATCCTAACCTAACCTTAACGTACTAAAATCCGTAGTGTAGAATTGTATTGTTGACCATTTGCATTAGTATTTCGAACTATTTCTGTTGCTCCGAACGATGTCATTTGAATACATGAATTTAATGTTCTAATTGACTTCAGGAACACGTTAGAATCTGGATCTCTACCGATAAGTAAACCGTTCAACGGTTCAGGTGGTGTTTCAATTTCAGGTAGTTGCATCTTTCCTGACGCGCAACACATCCCGACTGGCTCATTTTTGAATTCGAGAGCATGGCAGTGCGGACATTCCTTGTCCATAGTACAAATTACTACTTTTGAATGAGCATCATATTCAATATCGGGCTCATACTGGAATGCTAGACGCAGGAATGAATCAGATATAAATGTTCGATGTACCTGTTGGTGTTGTTGGTCATTTGCTCTGCGTGAGTCAACTACGAATAATTCGCACAATCGGATTGGCATTGTTCGTCTGTTCTTTGCGCTCTTCTATTTCTCATGTTTGTAGCTGCATTTATTCTACAACAAAAATTGGCATTCTGGCGTCTTCTTGGCATTTTTAATGTCACAAACAAATAGAAAATATTCAAAGTACTTATTTATGTTTTTTTTTTTAGTTACCTTGCAACGTCGGGTAATTCATTATATTAACCACTAATAAATAAATATTATTCTCAAATCTTATAATTCCCATAGGAAACATTTATAAACAAAAACAAAAATGTCTATCGTAAATCTCAAAATTCCTGTTTGAGCACCTCCCGGGGTTGGAGTTAGGTCCATATATAAACCCTATAAACCCGCTCCTCAACATTCTCTATCATTTAAAAAAAATTTGAGCCAAATCGGCCCAGCCGTTCTCAACTGATGCAATTTCGAATTTTTTGTCTCCATTTTTATATATATAGATTTAATTAAATCCATTTAATAAATATAAATTATTATATATATTTTAAATTTTCAACACTTTTTTTATAGAAAAATAAAAAATACAAACTTTGAAAATTACAAAATTACAAAAAAATTAAATTATAAAACTTTATACTTAAAATCTAATCGTCTATCTTTTGTTTCGCTAAACATAGCAACCACTTTTTTATTAATCATTTAATTTTTAATATTTATCATTGTTAGAGCGTTTAACCTTTCTTCATCCATTGTGCTTCGTAAACATGTAATAATTGATTAGAGTTACGAACGCACAAAGTAAATAAATAAACATACACAATCCGTGAATATCGAGCGATTAAAATCATTTGCCTCGGCGGCATTATTATTATTGTGTTTCCCCTTCTTAGTTTTCGTATTCCGATCATAGTTATGAAGAGCGACTTCTGACATCGCCCAAGCATCGCATGCGCTGCTCGCGAGTCCCGCAAATTGTTATTAGTTATCGATTCTCAGAAGCTACAACGTTGAATAATTTATTTTTTAGCTCCCATTATCTGATAATATTTTCATAATATTTGTTAATGTAAATGTAGGAAACACAATTTTTATTTTTAACAATATTATACTACAATATAAATTTGAAATTTGATTTAAAACTTATAAATAAATAATAAATAATAATTGTAAAGGGGGACGATCGCCCCATCGTTCCTATTTACGAGCCGCCACTGATAGGAACACCCCATGAGAGTAGTTCCTTACCCAGGGGCGGATTTAAGGCACTGCGAACTATGCGGCCGCATAGGGTGGCAAATTTTGGAGGGCGGCAAAATTATGTTGAACATTTATTTTGATTTTGTAAAATTAGGTACATAATTTTTAAAATTGTATTTATCTCTTAAAAATCTTGAAATTGTGGATTTTGTATTTGTTTATTTTTAGCAAAATAATATTTATATTTTCCCAGGAACTCGTCTACGACAACGACGATAGTTTTTATTGTTTAAGAAATGTCTCGTAATACTATAATAAGCAAAAATTTCATATTAGGTAGGTATTGAAAAAATTAATTTATTTGAGGATATTTTATTAAAGAGGTAGTAAGTTTTTTTTAGATAGGGGCAGCAAATTTAATTTGGCATTGGGGCGGAAAATTGTTAAATCCGCCCCTGTCCTTACCAATCGCGGTTAATATGCTGATTGGTGACGTTTCTTGTCGTTGTTTTAAAAGTTCCTTCAATTTACGGTTTATAATGTGAACAATGTCACTTGATGTTCTGGTAGTACGAGAGTTTTATTATTTTAGGGATTTTTGGTGGTGTTCCAGGGAAGTGTAAATATTTTTGATTAGGTTGTACGCATATTTTAAATAGGGTCTTATGTTCTGAATTTATTTAATATTTATTATAGATTTAAATATATTGTAATACCTTACAATAAAACTAATAATAATAATAATAAAAAAAAAAACATTTTCTTTGCTTAAGGAAAGCTGGTAGATCCCTCTTCATTATTTAAATGTGAAAAAAGTAATAAATCATTCGTTAATCTAAAGCTTGGAAAATAACTGTATGAATAGCTGTCAGATACTCTCTTAATTAAATTATAATTAATTAATAATTAAATTACATTGATTTCAAGTTATACCAACACTTCATCTCGATAGCCGTTGCCCCCTAACTTATTTAGGTATATTATATTCATCCTTTGAATATTCTTGTTAGTATAGTTGTCCATATTTTTAATTTTCACGGATTACTCGAATCAATGTTTACACTCAAGAAAAGTAAAAACATTTTTAATATATATTTCTGCTATCAAATTTGTGTAGTAGCCACCAAGATAGAATAAACTCTGGGGCTTTTGTAATATTTATTGTAAAGTTAAATTATTTTACAGTTGGCTACAATATGAAATTACCTTTATGTAAGTACTATCTACATAAGTAAAAACGGTTCATCGTGTTCACCTAATCAAAAACGAAACAAATAATAATTATTCAACTGCCATTGAACTTCTTCGTGAACTGAATTTTATATTTATTTAAAATTCGTTTTATTATTTTTTGATACATAGTCAGTTATTAAATCTACTAGATGACAAAATATCCCAATAACTATACACAAATTTTAAAATAAAATTGTGAGTTGAAGGAATAGTACTCATGTCCTGCCACGGTCACCACATGTGACGTTTCGTGTTTATTTGGAACCTACTGGCAAAAGGATAATGGGATAGGATTAGTATGTGTACTGAATATGTTGTTTGTAATTTTGATGTGTCAACATGGTGGTTGTACATAACCACATAACCACACATGGCTCTGTACAGATCTTTGGTCAAGCATCGTAGTGTAGCGGACGTTCGTCAAGAAAGATTGGTCGACGTGAAAACAAATTGAAATGGAGTTTCGAATGTAACAGCAAATTGATCGTACGAACTTAATGTTCAGCGTCCATGAAAAGAAATAAAAATTATACGGAAAAGACCACGTAATTTTTTTCATTGCATTTATTTGTCTTATAAATTATTTTTAGGCATAATAAACTAGGTCAGGTACTAGTAATCCAGTAATTACTTACTTGTAGAAATGAAGATGTTCTATTAAATATAAATAAAGAGACATTATCAATTTTTAAAGAATGTGTGAGTACCAAAATTACATGTTTGCCCCTTGCATAAATCCTGTCGCTATGCACCTAGATACTGCTGTAATACATATATGTACAGTAAGCAAAACATACAATTAGCATTTAAAATTATTTCATGTTTATTGTCTTCTTCTATTTCTCTCTTACCTCATATTGTTTAATAGTTATTATTTAAATTACTATGTAAAGAGTTTGTTGAAAGAACATGTACTACTCACAAGTAGTGTTCATCATATATATAATCTTCATTACATAATTATTTACATGTATTTTGAGATTAAGACAGTAAATAGTAAACAAACATGAATAAAAAAAAAAATTAAAATATTTATTATTAATAATAACAAATCACAGTCTTAATATCTATACAACTAATGACTTAAAATATTATAACTATACTAACAATTTGATAATAGTTATATTCAACAAATAAAATTATTGAAATGTTTATCAAATAATTGTTTTCAATTTGTTCATATTAGGACATATTGAAAAAATCAAAATATATATTTTTGACAGTTAATACAGTCATTCAATAATTCATAAATGTTTTAATAATTTATAAAAATAATATAATTATATAATATTATATAAAGTATTGTGATACATTTTATGAACTAGAATTTAATAGGTATAAAAACAAAAAAAAACTTTTTTTCAGAAAAATTAATATAGAAGGTAGGTATGTGTACTTCTTTATAAAAATTACAATATTTTTAATATAAGATAATTAAATTTTGAGCTTATCACTAGTAACTAGTTTTGTTAGATATTTTTATACAAGAAATACTTATAATTTTAGTTATTATATTGTATCTTATGTAGATTAAAATAAATTAATATTTAATATATTTTGGTGTCATTTGATTTAAATTATTGATTTTTATAAGTAAATATTATTTAAAAATTTTAAAAAACTGGTATAGTCGTTGAAGGTTTATTAGAAACATCATCATCCAATGATAATAAAACCATAAATGATAAAAACAAGCTAATAGCTGACAAAAAATGCCAAATATCATGATTATCGTAGAAGTCCATAAAAGTACATGGAGTGTTAAATGTTCTTGATTCAGCTGCACTTAACTAAATATATAATTAATAATTAAATATATAAATTAAATTAAAAGGATAAATAATATGATTAGACTTACAGTCCATGAACTTGATTTATGTATATAAAAATACATCGAAGCAGACCAAAATATCATAGCCAATAAAATATACAGTAATGGCCAAAAATGTATTTTTTCCTTTGATATCAACTTCATAACAATGTAAAATGAAAGATACAAAATCAAATTGACCATGAATAAGGTTAAAAGATAATTTCCAAAATTACCAAATCTTATGAACCAATGACTTATGGCCAATCCCAAATTAATTAAATTACCTACAATAAAATATTTATTTTTAATAATATTTAATTTTTTTACTAATTGACTATCATAAAAAAATGTATAATTTATAATTACCAATACTTAACAAAACCATGCGGTTTGGATATTTTGGTATGCATGGATTTGGTGCAGTCATTAAGTGGTTTAGAATTCGTTTTGGTGTTTTTTTATCTAGTAAGAAAAACAAAAATACAAAAATTATTTCCAAATTTCTGACTTTATTTACTAAATTAAATTTTAAATATACCTAATTTCCATCGGCCCAAATAATATATTTGTGCTGATAGCCAAAAACTCATTGTTAAATGAAAACAAGTGAATAAAATAAAAAGTACTGGACCTTCATACATAATACCAGCTAGACCAAGTATAATGACAAATGCCAAAACTCCAAATACTAAATATGCATTAGCATTAATGTCAGGATGTCTTGTTTGGTATATTTTAATCATACTTAACATACATATTATGTACATGAAACTTGTATCTAAAATTTTAATTAGAATAAATTATATTAAAATGCATCTATATTTTTCAATATTCATAATAATTACCAAATTGGAAATTTGAATGATTAGGACACACATGATAACAAGCACTCATTAATCCTTCCATAGCTAATGCTGATCCCATTGCATAATATAATCCACAATGATTAGGGATTCCAAATTTCTAAAAATTTAACATAATAACTAATAGAAACAAGATAATTGTATTTATTCATAAAATTACTCAGCTATCATTTAGTATTTATAATAACCTATATCAGCAGTTCCCAAACTTTTACAACCACAGAACCCCTAGAAAATAGTTGGTGTTTCATAGAACCCCAATTTATGTAAGTTCAATTAAGCTCAATTTTTCAATTATTTATTGTATAACCAACAATTACTTCAAGTAATTTTTTAAAGATAGTTAATGATAAATTGTATTACAATCACTGTACTCAATATTCACCTTACGGAACCTTTGAGATTGTCTCAATAACCCTTAGGTTCCGCAGAATATACTTTGGGAATCGCTGACTTTTATTATGTTATATACTAATTGACTTTATACTTTTAGTAGACTTTCTAATTTTATTATATAATACCAAGGTTACATTTTTTATAAACCTGTATATTAATCAACAACATTAAATATACTTTTAATTTTATCTTCGATAATATAAAAAAAATAAATTAAAGTACAATAATACAATTCAATGAATTAAGAATTAAATAGACAGGTATTTTTATAAAATAGTAAACTATGAACTTTATTTTGTTGATTCAATTGATAATAAAAATATTCAAACCATTGAAGGCCTATTACGTTAAGTAAAAATTGTTATAAATTAAAAAAAAAACCGGTAATATTTTAAATTTCCTTACTATAGGAACCATTGAATAATAAAAAAAATCAACTTCTAATATTTTACAATTTGATCAATTTCAGGATGATGTTAAATTAGCTTAAGAAATTTAAATAAGTATAAATGTATTTGCAAAATTAGTATATAGTAAAAAATCATTAGATATTAACTTTTAAAATATAAGCAGATAATTTACTGAACAACAAATAATTACTCACTTTATCATATACTATAGTACATTCTCGTTTATAAGTAATTAAAATGAAAAGAAGTCCAAAAAAGACATATCCTATATTGGAAAATATATGATTAAAATCACTAAACTTCCATGGACCCAATTTGAGACTGTGTGAACATAGAAAGTTATAATAACATAAATCTTGATTTCCAGTTTCATTTAACACCTATAAATACATCAATTAAATTAGTTAATTTATTTAAAGTTATTTTTAATGAAGCAAAAGATTATTTACCTTTTGAGAAGTAAATACCAATTGAATAACAGGTAATGAGTAAAAAACAGCTACTGTAATTAAATTCCATACATATAATCTTGATTTGGCTTTTAAAATTCTATGATCTTTTTTTGACAAATCACTGACATATAAACATGCTTTTGTTCTGAAAAATTTTACCAATAAAGAACATGCAATTTTTGCAAACATTTTTGTAATCACATACAATATTACTATAAGATATTATAACCTATTGTATAAAAAAATAGGATATTTGATTAGGTAGCAATTAATAACTCAAATTTTGTGGAGAAATAACAGAAAGTCATTCACCATAAATAGGTAACATTATAACCATATTAACAACAATTTTCTTTAACACTCTTACTTTTTAACATAAGTATTTATGTAAGTAGTAATGTCTTAATTATGCATGAAAAAAGTTTTGGTAATAGGAATTTATAATTTACAATATATACCCCAAGCCCTTATATATAATTCATAACATAAAAATACATAAGAATATAATTAATTTGTGCTATAATTGTATTATAAAATTACCTGATTAAATCCTTCCAGGGTTCTGGTGACTTCATAATATCAATGTCAGTCTCGTCCAAAGATGAATCATAACTTATATTATCCGGTTGAACTATAAAATATTAAAATAATAAAATAATTTAATCCAACAACAGTAATAGATAGAATACGATGGATAATTAAAATGTAACCAATTTGGTAAAGAATAGTATTATAGATATTCATTGTAATATAAATTTATTTAAAGAATGAGAAGATAAAAATAAATGTTTTTTTTTTTAGATTCTGAACGGAGTGAAGAATGTATTGATTTTACAATGATGTGTGTTTTTTTTTTTTTTTTTTTTTTTTTTTGTGTCTGTCGACACGTTTTGGGGCAGTAAAAATGCTTCGATTGCCTTATGTAGCAACTTTTCTGAAAGGAAAGTGAATCTATTTGGTACTTTGGGGGGTCAAAAGTTAAAAATTTCCAATATTTTTTAAATGCGACGGGAAAAACCATAAAAAAATTTGGGAAAAACGGGAGTTTTTACGCAAAACCAGTTTTTGACATAATCAAATTTTTTATTTTGCTATAACTCAAAAACTAATCGATGTAAATACTTGAAATTTTCAACAAATGTTTAGATTAGCGTTCTCTATACACCATTAAATTTTCAAAGTATTTTGACTTTTATGAAGCTATTTATAGACAATTGAAATTTTCAATATTTTTAAGTATTTTTTTTTTAAATAACGATAAAATTTTTTTGGCTGCCTAGAAAATCTTGAAAATTTAATACAAGGTTTCTTATAAGTTGTTCCTTAACTGATAAAAAAAAATCTAAAATCGTAAGTCACAATTTTTTTTTATAAGTACTCAAAGTTCCAATTTATACGAAATATGTAAAAATCACGAAAATTTGCAAGTTATTTTGTAGATAAAAATTCATAAAATTTTTTCTGTTCATACTTAAGGTTCAAAATTTTAACACGAGGTTATGTATAAGCTACTCTTCAAAAATCTTTAAAAAAATTTCTACCGGAATTAGAGGAAAAAATTTTATGACTGTTTGAAATTTAAATATTTACGAAATTGCATAAAATAGCGATTTATTCTCAAACGATTTTAAATATTTTTTATAATTCAAAAAGTATAAGTCGCAGATTTTTGAAATTTCTACCAGCTGTTAAGATTGGTATTTCCTTTATGTCATATTTTTTTCAAAATATTATATTGATTTTTAAGCCACTTATAGGCATTTAAAATATTCGATTTTTTTACATTTTTTTTTTATAATCGGTGATTTGGCTCGTACAAAATACTTGAAAATTTAATAGAAGATTCCACAGAAGTAGTTCTTAAAGTCATTCAAAAATTATTAAAATCCATAGGCACAATTTTTTTTTATAAGCGTTTGAACAGCGAATATTGACAAAAAATTACATGTAAAATATAATATACTGTATAATATTCTAGACTGACAAAGATATCGGTTTTTTTTAAAATGCTCTAACTCAAAAATGAAAAACCGCAACAACTTGAAATTTTCACCGAATCTTTATATTGACGTTCTCTATACATGGTTAAGTTTTCAAAGTATTTTGACATATTTTGACTTATTTATAGACAATTTAAATTTTCGATTTTTGTTAAATTTTTGTTTTTAAACATCTATAAAATTTAATTGATTGAGCGAAAACTCTTGAAAATTTTATACTAGGTTTATAATAAGTTAAACTTATCGTAACTTAAAAATATCGGTGATCGGTAAACTCAATTTTTTTTTATAAGCCCTTAATTCTCAAATTTGTATAAAATGTGTAAAAATCACGATAATTTGCAAGTTATTTTGTAGATAAAAATTCATAAAATTTTTTTTGTTCATACTTAAGGTTCAAAATTTTAACACTAGGTTATCTATGAGCTACTCTTCAAAAATCTTTAAAAAAATTTCTACCGGACTAAGAGGAAAAAATTGTATGACTGTTTGAAATTTAAATATTTACGAAATTGCATAAAATAGCGATTTATTCTCAGACGATTTTAAATATTTGTTATAATTCAAAAAGTATAAGTCGCAGATTTTTGAAATTTCTACCAGCTGTTAAGATTGGTATTTCTTTTATGCAATATTTTTTTCAAAATATTATATTGATTTTTAAGCCACTTATAGTCATTTAAAATATTCGATTTTTTTACATTTTATTTTTATAATCGGTGATAAAAAAAATTTGGCTTCTACAAAATACTTGAAAATTTAATCGAAGATTCCACAGAAGTAGTTCTTAATGTCATTCAAAAATTATTAAAATCCATAGGCACAATTTTTTTTTATAAGCGTTTGAACATCGAATATTGACATAAAATTACATGTAAAATGTAATATAATGTAGAATGTTCTAGACTGACAAATGATATCGGTTTTTTTAAAATGCCCTAACTCAAAAACGAAAAACCGCAACAACTTGAAATTATCATTAAATCTTTATATTGACGTTTTCTATACATGGTTAAAATTTCAAAGTATTTTGACATATTTTGACTTATTTATAGACAATTTAAATTTTCGGTTTTTCTAAATTTTTCGTTTAAAAATAAAATATACTTATATTATATTTATAAATAACATTGTATTATATTCTAGACTAACATATGAACTCCGTTCAGAATCGTTATTCGTATACAATGATATCTATCATTGCATTCAAATTTAACAAATCCATTATAATAATGACCTATCCTATAAGCGAGTTGCACTCCACCCCTAACTGTACAGCAGAGCGAGGCCCATCCGGTTCTTTTTTTATTTTTATTTGTAACTAAGATATTTTAATATTAATTTGTTATTATATAAGATTTTGATAATATTTGGCTTAACATTTATATATATAGTATGTACTGAATCCCCTCCAAAAACTGTATAGGACGTAACTTGTTACAAGCTACCATAGTTTATATTAATTATGTATAAACTGTGGACACCCCCCCCCCTCCAGAAAAATTTGAAAATACGCCATTGATTCTGCATTATTAATTAAGCATTTAATTAAAATTCTAAAAGTTAGAGCTTAATACATACTATTAACAGGTGTTGAACAAATACTAGTTGATGGTTCTTCCTGTATTGTATTTAGAATTTTCAAATCATTCCTATAAAATGAAAAACAAGCTTATAAAAAATATAAAAATTTAAATGAAATTTTAGTA
Organism: Sipha maydis; assembly: GCA_034509805.1. Taxonomy (NCBI): domain Eukaryota; kingdom Metazoa; phylum Arthropoda; class Insecta; order Hemiptera; family Aphididae; genus Sipha; species Sipha maydis. The sequence continues at coordinate 240,340 of JASXSY010000502.1, forward strand.
CTATACTAACATTTTTGGATGATAAAAAAAGGTAGTACAGACCAAAATTAAAATCAATATTGAAATAACTATTAAGCAGTTGATCATTTGGTAATTAAAATCAACAGTTGGCTTAATAACAAAACTAACATTTTTTGATCTATAACTTTTTGATTGAATATGACGATTTCCTTGATAACATGCTGAATTATCAGTATGCACTACAAAAACTATAAATAATCCAAGTGGGTATTCATCTTTCTGCAAAATATAAAAAAAATGTTAAAAACATTTCAATACTTTAATTTTAATGAAAACATTATTATAAATATTAAGTAAGACACAATTTAAGTACAATAATATGAATTATGTTTTTCACTAACTAAAATTAACAATAAAATAACCATGAGTTATAGGTAATTTATAATTACTAATGAATGAAACATTCTAGGTTGGCAACTTAAGCCTTTTTTTTAGAACCCTGGACCCTTATTATGAATATTTTTTATTAACTGATTTAGGGATACTAAGTTGTTTCATACGATTTCTCATTTTGGACTTTTTTATTTAATTTTTATTATTAATAATAATAAAATTGTATAAATTATATGGTGTTTTATTTATAAGAAACAACAAAATTAATTTAAAAAAAAATGTTTTAATGTTAATAATAACATCAACAGTAATAAACATACCGATACAATAATACCACCAGTTTTACTGACAGTTTGCCGCAATCCATCATATTCAACTGTTTCTAAAGAATCAAAAACTGGACACTAAAAATAAAATTTGTTATAATATTATAAAAGTATAATCAAAGTAACAGCTCTATATAGAAATTTTAAACAACATAATTTATCAAGGAATGAAGAAAATGGGAAAGAGCAAGGGTTCTCAACCTTTGAGGTAATTGTCATCTTTCATACTATTTTATACTGTTACACCCCTCTTACCATAATAAGATTTAATTATGTTTAATATATTTATATCTTTTCTTTTTTTTGTATTCAACCCTATAGTTGGTATTACAATTAGACACGCACTCTCCACTCTTCCCTGTTTTCAGCTAACTTCTTTAGTTCCATGGAACTTGACAGTACAACATCAGACATGATTTACTTGACAAATAAAGTTTTCAGACATCCTTGGTCTTTTTTACCTTCAGTTATCCTTTTTATTATTCTATAAACTAGTTAATTTTGGTGCCTCAATATATAAACAATCATGTTTCCTCATCTTTGATGGTTTTGAGTTAATTTTCTATGTTCATTTATTTTACTAATTACGTTTTCGTTGGTTCTATCCAACTTATTCATGACATATGACAGTTCAGTTATGAATTATTTGCACATATGATCAAAAATATAATTATTAGAAATAATATAGAATAGAAAAATAATGTAAATTCTTTGGATAAAATATAGATCAAATGTATAAATACAAAATTATTTAATATCTACGAGAATAAATAACTTTTCAATTTAATATAATATTTAGTTCACATATTGCTTTGTCATGTTGTAAGATATATATATATATATATATATATTGTTCGGGAAAAATAATAATTCAAGAAAAAAGACACGGGTATTACATTATTCCTCAATTTATCCATCAAATTAAATATTTAACGAGAATGATGTCAATAGCAGACATCTTGTGAAATACAGAAAACAACAATTTTAAAATCCATACACTACCATAATTGATTAGATGTCAAGAACTCATGGTATTTAAAACCAAATAATAAAGAAGCTTAAAATTTTTTATTTTTATTTTACTTACTGATGAATTTTGTATTGACAATGTCATACAGGTATCGTCTTTTGATGTAACATGAAGTAATACCATAGAAGCATTTTGTTCAAAACTATAATAATAATAAACTGGTTCTGATGGTGATAAACTAAAAGATACTTGTTCATTTAACCTTAAAATACAATTTATTAAATCAGTAGAATGCTTTATGTGGATTGTTAAATATTATCTAATTTAGTAATACTTACAATACATTAAATGATTGTTGAATATCTACACGAATAAAAAATGTTATATTTCTTAAACTATTAGTAGATAAACTTACAACAATTTCACTTTGATTGTTGGAAGCACTTAAAGATGGACATAATATATGAGCTGCTTTATAAAAGCTAAACAAATCAATTTTTTATTATTAAATTGCAATTTAGTAATCAAAGTTGTAAATAAAACATAAAAAATAAAAAGTTGCTTTTACCAAATAAAATCAAAAATAAATTATAAATACTAATGAATCTTGATAGTTAATAAACTAAACATATGAAAGGTAGTAGGAGCATTATAGTTAGCAATTAAATTTAAATACAATTAATGGTTAATTTTCTATACTAATAGAAATGTATACCTTATTTCTTGTTGTCTTTCTATGTAAGGAAGTTGCCAAGATATCACACCAGAACGATGTCTTACTACAACAATTAGAGGATCTACAATACTGTTATTAACCGATTCTTCTAACGTCACTTTTACTCTAGGAGGTTCCAATGTAGAATCCTATTAAAAAATACACAAGTCAACAACATGACAAATACACAATTCAAAATAAATTTACTGGTATATAATCATAAAGAAATAAATATGAAATGTTGCTGTTGATACTACGTGGATATTCATGAGCGTAATTTAATTTTTCTACAATCGGTACAAGATCCGATCTGTAGTTTGTAAATTTTTCTTTGGCCAAACCTGTCCACACGGGCAATGAAAAGCCAAATAATACCATGAAGAACACGGCTTTCGACATTTCATTGAAATTCAAACAAGCATTGACATGAACTGTTAAAAAAATTATAATAAAATAAATAAATTTATTATAATTATAATGAATTATAATAGTAATAATGCGAGTGAATTGTCGAAAACTGAAAACTCATTAAAGATTGAGAAGTGAATTCGAAAACCAAACAATACGAGGTACACTCAGATTTAGACTTTGTTTACTTTTGCAGCAGTACCAATGGAAATTATTATTATAATAATAATATTTACTTATAATTTTTCCTATCATTGATAATGTTATCAACTACAATTGATAAGAGATAATCATGGTTTTTACCATAGAGTAGTACAGAGAGGCCGTTACGTGCAATTATCATAGATATTGTGGCGAACCGACGCCACATGACCTCCCTTCATCGTCGGCGTTGTAAAACGGTTGGTCACATTGTTTTCGCGCCGAGAACCGGCCTCCACCATAGATATTATAAGAATCTTATAATATCTATGGCCTCCACGCCGTGGCGGCGGCCGGTGCTCGCCCTGTTTTTTCGCGCAACCGCCCATCGACGCGTAGTTCGTCCCCGACGCCTTCGTTTCCGTCACTTCCCTTCTTGCACCGCGAAAACCTCGTGAGTCACCCAGGCCCGCCGGGCAACCGGGGCAATGGCCTGGCTTGCTTATATAAGAAATGGCCTGGTCCTGGTGTGATGAAAAAATTTAATATTTAAAATATTTAGCTATTTTTGGTGACTGTAAAAACAACGAAAACAAATTTACAATGTGATATGTGAACCACCAATTATTAATTTGTAAATACTCGATGTTGCGATAACTCGTTTTCTTATTATGGGTCGTCTTATTATTATAATAGACAAGTAAACACACAATCTATAAATAGTTATTCAAACGGGGTATATTATATTGTAATTGACACAAAACAACAAAGTATTTGACTATGGTTGTAAATATCATCACAGGCTTGCATTTTTATTTAATAATACCAAATACCACAGATTATGTTTGTAAAATATATATTATAGTTTGTATAATCTGCGATAATACGATCAATACAGAATAAATCCAAACCAAGATAAATCCAAATTTAGATAAAATAAATCCAAGATGTCTGGTGTATAAAAAATGAGGATAAGAGAGTTTTAACAAATGATGAGGATGTGAAAAAAAGATGGAAAGAATATTTTGAGAAATTACTGAACGAAGAATATCCAAAAGAAGCTTCAGAGAGTATGTCATGGAATGAAGGATTGATTGGTCTAGTGGGCGAGGAGGAAGTGAGAGATGCAGTGAAGGCAATGAAAAAGAAAAAAGCGGTAGGACCAGATGGAGTACCTGTAGATGTGTGGAAAATGTTAGGAGATGTAAGCATTGGGTGGTTGAAAAATCTTTTTAATAAGGTACTGATAGAGGGAAAAATGACAGAAGATTGGAGAAAGAGTTTTATTGTACCCATATTTAAAGGAAAAGGAGACATACAAGAATGTGGGAACTATAGAGGAATAAAGCTCATGAGTCATAGTATGAAGATCTGGGAAAAGATTATAGAGAAGAGGATAAGAAGTGAGACGTCGATATCAGAAAACCAGTTTGGTTTTATGCCAGGAAAATCGACAATGGAGCCATTATTTTGTGTTAGGCAATTAGTAGAGAAGTACAGAGAAAAGAATAAAAAACTATGCATGGTGTTTATAGATTTAGAAAAGGCGTATGACAGGGTGCCAAGGGAAGTTTTAAGGTGGGCATTAATGAGAAAAAATGTCCCAAAAATGTATGTTAATTTGATCCAGGATATGTATGAAGGGTCGAGTACTAGTGTCAAGAGTCGGTGTGGAGTATCAGAAGGTTTCAGTATAGGAGTAGGTGTGCACCAGGGGTCAGCTCTAAGCCCCTACCTGTTCTCAGTGGTAATGGATGAGGTTTCAAAGGAGATACAGGGTGAGATACCATGGTGTATGATGTTTGCGGATGATATAGTTCTGATAGGAGAAAACCTAGAAGTTGTCAATAATAGAATAAATGAGTGGAGGTTAGCCCTCGAAGAAAAGGAATTGAGAATTAGTAGAAATAAAACTGAGTATATTGAGTATGATTTTGGACAAAGAGACCAAGAAGTGGAAGGAATGAGGAGACAACTGACAATAGATGGTGATGTGATAGGTGAAGTTGAGAGCTTTAAATATTTAGGGTCTTTTGTTCAAAAGGACGGGGGCTTTGACATTGATGTAAAACATAGGATTAAGTGCGGGTGGATGAAATGGAGAGAAGCATCGGGCGTGTTATGCGATAAGAGAATTCCAATTAGGCTGAAAGGTAAATTTTATAAAAGTGTAGTGAGACCAACTATGCTGTATGGTTCAGAGTGTTGGGCGGTTAACAGGAGAATAGAACAAACTATGAGTGTCGCGGAAATGAGAATACTTAGATGGTTGAGTGGAGTGACAAGAGAAGATAGAATAAGGAATGAATACGTGAGAGGTAGTGTTGTGTAGCGCCAATTGTGGACAAGATGAGAGAAAATAGGCTGAGATGGTTTGGACATGTGATGAGGTGAGAGAAAACGAATGCAGTAAGAGTGGTTATGAAGATGGACGTTGAAGGGAAAAGAGGAAGAGGAAGACCAAAAAAGAGATGGTTGGAGACTTTGGAGAATGACATGAGGGCTGTCGGTGTGTGCAGAGGAGATGTGATTGACCGAGTAAAGTGGAGGTGTAGGACAAGGGTGGCCGACCACAAATAGTTGGGAGGAAGGCAAAGTAGAAGAAGAAGAAGAGACAGCATAAATCCAAACAAAACCGTACATTTTTAATAAGTTAATGTGCAATTTTCGATTTGTTTTTTATTTTCAATATGGATAAAAATTACAAAAACAAGAACAAACGAAAAGGACATGAGAGGGAACAAGAGAAAAATAAAAAGCTCCTGTCTGAGATTGGGCAAAAGTGTGAAAAAATTAATTCATATTTCAAAGGTAGGTATTGACGTATTGTAGTATGCAGAGTTGGGCAAAATAATATTATCTAGATAATTATTCGAATAAGTATAAATTGGAATAAAAAATATTCGAACAAACATATTTTCAAATTATTTGAATGATTACTTTTTATAATTATTCGAATAAAAATGTATTTGAATTATTTTCGAACATAATGTTAAATAATAATAATCCTAAATTTTAAGAGGACGTTATACCCACATGACGTGTTATCTCTTTTTTACGAACGTAAAACATTGCAAATTTGCGTTTAGCAGATTCAATTTTATGCTGTTAGCTTTAATATTACAGTCAATTTACCTATTATCAAACTTAAAGGTAATAATATTGTCTAGGGAATTTCAGAAGCTTTTATTTATATCTTAATTCTTAAGTGAGTTATTTTTATGTAAAATATTAAAACTTTAAAATTCTCGCAATTAGCTTAAAAATTAAAATATCAATAAAAGCACATGAGGTTTAATTCGAATTCTTAACTTTCTAGTTTCTTCTTTTCGAGTAGATAGTTTTATATTTGTTTCATTTATAGTATTTTTTTATTTATTCTAAATAAAAGAAGATATACAACCTTGAACTTAAAATATAATGCCTAGTCAACTACTGTTTGTTAATGTGTAAATATTTTAATTACCAAAATATCAACCATATAACTACGATAAAATTACTAAAAATTAATTAAATAACTATGTTTGCATATTAGTCAAGTAATTTTTTATTTGAACAATCATAATTAACAAATATTAGAATAATCGTGAAATAATCATTCAAATAAAATATCATAAAAATAGAATTGTATTTAATTGCTACCCTTGAAAAAAATGTACAACTGAAGTATATAATGTAGTATAAGATACGATAATAAATAGCATGACTACTAGATTTATAAATAATAATTCTTTATATTTTGATCTATCACTTTTATCTCCAAACAATTTCCCTCTCAATGATGTGCCTGAAAATGCGTTTTTAACATTGGCTAAAAAATTAAAACCATTTTTAAAATGTGATGATGGAGATAATCTTAAAGAAATAAGAAATGAACTCTCAGATGAACTATTGAATTTCAGCAAATGTGGAAGTATTTGAAAAACTCTCTAGAAGATGAATATCATGTCCATAGTTTTTCATATGATATGAATGATGAAGATGAAAATCAAGAAGAGGAAGACTTAGAAAATCAATTAAAACCTTACAACTCTACTTGTAAAAATTGTGCCATTTGTTGTTACAGATTACTAGTTAAGTACAACTTATTTTCTAATGCATACAGCTTATTAACTATAGCTTATAAATATCTGCTGACGCTACCAGTTACACAAGTGTCCTGTGAGAGATAATAAATGGTAAGAAATTAAATTTGAAAAAGTGGCTTCAAATAAATTAATGTGGCCTGAAAATATCAGTTTGCCCGGTAAGAATTGTTGAGCCACTCCGCCCCTACTCGTGACCGACCGTTGATCATCGATCATATTGTTTGTATATATTAATAAAACGGCTTTTTTCAGGGCTAACCGATTCGCACACCGTGCGCATTTCTTTTGTATAAAATAAACCTTTAGTAAACTACTCAGTGTGTTCGTTTATTTTATCGTTGGAGGTTTTGTTGTGCCGACATAACCTCCACATTGGTGACCTCGAATTTTTTCTTTGTCAGCGCGTACGAAGTCGAAAACCGCCGTATCCGCGGCCCGCGTCGAGTTTCGTTAAACACGTGTACCGCAGCGTTCGCGTCGCGTCCGATCGCACTAACGATAACGCCTCGATCTTTTCTATTCCGCGTTAAGTCGTCATGAGCAACGACGAACAGGCAAACGCCACAAACAACCCGGTCGCCAACGTCGTCATGAACCCAGTCGTCGACGCAGTTTCGAGCATGCGGCTCCCGGCGTTTTGGAAGCGATCCCCGGCCCTCTGGTTTACCTACGCAGAGTCCATGTTCGCGACTCAGCGTATTACTGCCAACGCGCGCAAAATTAACTTCGTCGTCAGTGCCTTGGACGAAGAGGCAGTACGGAACATCGGCGATCTCTTGCACACGGCCGCCCCGTATACCGACATTCGCACCCGTCTCATCAGCGTCTATGAGGTTCCGAAAGCGTTGCTCTTCCGCGAGATCGTCAAGCCCGGAGGTTTGGGCGACCGTCGACCGTCACAACTGCTTCGTGATATGCGCAGCAGCATGCCTCCCGGCATAGGCGAAGACGCCTTGAAAGAATTTTGGCTACAGAAACTTCCGTCGAACGTTACGGCCATCCTCGCCGGCATCGTCGCACCGTTGGACGACATGGCCACGCGCGCTGATCGCATTTTGGAGGCTTCCAATCCGCAAAGCATTGATGTTTTATCCAGAGAGCAGTTCAACGACCTGGCCGGCGCTGTCCCTGCATTGTCCCTGCAGGTACAGTCCCTCACGAAGATCGTCAGCTCCGCAGGAGAGTCCTCACGGCAACAAACGCGGGCACCTGCGCGTTTCGAGGTACAGTAGCCGGGGCAACCATGCTACTACCACATGAAGTTCGGCAGTAAAGCACGCGCTTGTCGCACGCCGTGCAGCTTCAAGCCGGAATCGCGGGAGAACGCTGTTTCCACGCCCGCGGAAAACTGAAAGGCGCGCACAGGACACACGCCCTGTACGCCGTTAGTCATTCTACGCGGGTACACGTCAACGATCAACGTTCCGGCAAGCTGTTCCTCATTGACACGGGCGCCGAAATTTCGGTAATACCGCACAGCTATGGCTCGCGCCAGCCCTCCGACGTGCACCTCATGGCGGCCAACGGAACGTGGATCAAGACGTTCGGACCGAAAACTCTCATCCTCGACCTGGGGCTCACGCGCCCCTTTACATGGACCTTTGAGATGGCTGATGTCTCACGTTCCATCATCGGCGCTGATTTTTTATGCTATTTCGGCCTACTCGTCGACGTTCGGCGCCAATGCCTTGTCGATCCCACCGACAAACGAGCGGTCACCTGTGCAGTGACCTCCACGCCGTCGACCGGCACCTCCCTATCCACCGTCACCCGTGCTCCGGATTGGGACCGGTTGCTACAGGACTTTCCAAGCGTGACCCGTGAGTCACCCGTACCCGAATCATTCCGTCACGGGGTTGAACATGTCCTCGAAACAAAGGGACCTCCCCTTTTCGCGCGCCCGCGGCGACTGCCACCTGATCGACTCGACATCGCTCGTCGCGATTTTGAGTTCATGCAAGAACAAGGGATTTGTCGACCGTCGTCCAGCGCGTGGGCTAGCCCTCTCTTGTTGGTTCCCAAAAAGGACGGGTCTTTCAGACCGTGCGGTGATTATCGCCGGCTTAACAGTGTCACCGTCCCGGATCGATACCCACTTCCCTACCTGCACGACTTTACCGCGAACCTCACGGGAAAAACAGTTTTTACCAAACTCGACCTGGTCCGCGCATACAATCAAGTTCCAATCGCCGCCGGCGACATTCACAAAACCGCCGTGACAACACCATTCGGCCTATTCGAGTTTAAGGTGATGAGCTTCGGTCTACGTAACGCCGCACAGACTTTCCAATGGTTAGTGAACACCGTTCTCACGGGCCTCGATTTTGTGTTCACGTACGTTGACGACGTTCTCATTGCGTCCGCGAACACTGAACAACACGTCGAACACGTCCGCGTGGTCCTCGGCCGGTTCGAGGAATTCGGAATAGCCATAAACCCAGCGAAGTGCGTTTTCGCCAAGAACACGCTCACGTTTCTCGGGCACGTAGTCGACGCGCAAGGTCTACGCCCTAACCCGGACAGCGTCGATGCAATACGACGATGGCCCCAACCGAACACCAAAAAAGAATTACAACGTTTTCTAGGGTCAGTGAACTTTTACCACCGATTCGTCCGGGGCGCAGCTAACTTACAAGCGCCGCTATATGACATTTCGGCGGCGATTAAAAAAAACGATGGCCCGCTCGCGTGGACCGATGATGCCCGGGAGGCATTCTCAGCTTGTCGAGAGGCACTCGTTGCCTCCGCACTTTTGGTACACCCGCAGCACGACGCACCGTTACGCCTTTCCATTGACGCATCGAACATCGCGGTCGGAGCAGTACTCGAGCAGTCCGTCGGAAACGGATGGCAACCGCTCGGATTTTTTTCGCGCAAACTCTCCGGCACTCAGACACGGTACAGTGCGTACCACCGCGAATTACTCGCGGCCTATCTCCCCGTACGACATTTCGCGCACGCTATCGAGGGCAGACTCGTTACCCTCCGTACCGACCATCGACCGCTGCTGTGTATGTTCTCCCAGAAGGCCGAAAAGCTGGTTGACCGTCAGGCCCGACATATCGCCTTTTTGTCGCAGTACTTTCACGAAATCGAGCATATCAGCGGTGAGCTCAACGTTATTCCCGACGCACTGTCGCGACTGGAATTAGCCACGTGCGACGACGGGCTCCCCGACCTCGAACAATGGGCAACGGACCAAGCGAGCGACACCGAGATGCTGGATATCCTCAACGGAAAGACAGAGTCGTCGCTGTAATTGGATGCACGGCAGACAGCGAACGGGTCGGTCTACTTCGACATAGCTCACAATAGGTCGAGGCTGTTCGTCCCGCTTTGACGTCGACGCGCTGTTTTTAACACCCTACATCGCCAAGCGCACGGCGGTGGCACGGCCACAGCCACACTAATCGCGCAACGCTTTGTTTGGCCGGGAATGAACCGGGAAATACGGCGGTGGGTCAAAACGTGCGAACAGTGTCATAAAGCGAAGGTTCACAGACACACCTCGGCGCCGCTCGCCACTTTCGCGGCACCGGACCGACGTTTCGGTCATATACACCTGGACCTTGTCGGCCCACTACCCGTGTCGAACAACGCCAAGTACCTACTCACCTGCGTAGACCGATTCACACGTTGGCCCGAGGCCTGGCCCGTTGATAACATGTGTGCTCACACCGTCGCGTCTACGCTGGTGACTAATTGGATCGCACGCTTTGGAGTGACGGACATTATCACCACGGACCAAGGGCGACAATTCGAGTCCGATTTGATGCGCGCGCTCCACTCTACCTTCGGGATTCAACACGTCCGCACTTCCCCGTATCACGCGCAGGCTAACGGGTTGGTCGAACGTTTGCACAGGACACTCAAGGCGGCGCTTACCGCGCAAGAATCACCGCAATGGTCCCAGCGTCTGCCTATCGTCCTCCTGGCACTTCGCAATACCATCAAGCCAGACACCGGCTCGACACCTGCCGAGCTTGTGTACGGGACGGCTCTCCGTCTCCCTGGCGAACTCTTTCACGCCGCGCCCGCAGAGACAAGGTCTTCGGAATTTGTCACGGAACTTAAGATGTCCATGGCCGAGCTTCTGCCGTCGCCCGGATCCAACCACGACCCGACCCGCCGTATCATCGTACCCACGCAGCTCAACACCGTTAGCCACGTCTTCGTACGCATCGACGCCCAGCGCGCCCTTTTACAACCACGTTACGAAGGACCCTACGCCGTGCTGGACCGACGGGAGAAGAACTTCAAGTTTCAGTTAGGCAATCGAACGTCGTGGGTGCCTATCGATCGGCTCAAACCAGCTTTCGTCCTACGCGACGACCCGATCACGGATCACTCGTACGCCATGCAGTCCATCGACAGCCTCCAGACAGCGAAAATTCCTCCGGCATTTTCTCCTTCGTTGGGGGGGAGTAATGTGGCGAACCGACGCCACATGACCTCCCTTCATCGTCGGCGTTGTAAAACGGTTGGTCACATTGTTTTCGTGCCGACAACCGGCCTCCACGCCGTGGCGGCGGTCGGTGCTCGGCCTGTTTTTTCGCGCAACCGCCCATCGACGCGTAGTTCGTCCCCGACGCCTTCGTTTCCGTCACTTCCCTTCTCGCACCGCGAAAACCTCGTGACCGACCGTTGATCATCGATCATATTGTTTGTATATATTAATAAAACGGCCCTTTTCAGGTCCACCCGATTCGCACACCTTGCGCATTTCTTTTGTATAAAATAAACCTTTAGTAAACTACTCCGTGTGTTCGTTTATTTTATCGTTGGAGGTTTTGTTGTGCCGACATAACCTCCACAATATTATAAGATTCTTATAATATCTATGGCAATTATTGCCGCATGTTTACAGCTTTAGATCAGTGATTCCCAAACTTTTACGACCATAGAATCTTTAGGAAATAGTTTGTGTTGTGAAATGTATTTAAGTCCAATTAACCCAATTTTTCAATTATTCTTAAATTCTTAAACCAATAAGTACTCCAAGTAATGTTTTGATGATAGTTTGTATTAATTTTTTATTTTAATTACTACAAACAATATTCACCTTGCGCAATCTTTCAGATTGTTCCGTGGAACTCTGAGGTTCCGCGGAACATATTTTTGAGAAACGCTGCCTTAGATCATAATATATTTTAATATGTGATCTAAGTTTACAGCCAACTCTATTATTGCGTAATTATTGCGTTATTGAATTTTTTGTCTTATCTCATTGTTATCTTTTTCTTTTTTGTTATCACAGGTAAAAATATCGTTACAAACCATAGACAAAATATGTATAGGTATTTTAATTTTTAATTTGTATACACTATTATATATTACGTCTATGTTACGAACCCACTGATATCTGTGTACGAACCACGGTTTAAGATATAATGTTACAAACAGTGGTAAATCAAGGATTTTTTTTTAGGGGAGGGAAGAGGTTTTTCAAATAATTTTAAACAACTAGGTAAATTGTTCTTTTTTAAAAAAAAAAACATACACTATAGCCTGAATTACACGACATGAGTCATAATCACGAATTAATAAATACTCATTTCTTAATTCGCGGTCATAATAATTATTGTACATTACAGATAAGATAATTTAACATGGTTGATAGCGACGAAGTTGCCTACAAGACAAAGAGACATTATTTGCCCATTTTTTGATTGCATGTACATTAATTATTGAAAATACACTGGCATTTTACATTTAAATGTTCAGTACTATAATTAAATTATACAAGCCTGTCCGCAAAGGGCGTTGGGGGTTCTAACCTCTCCATTGATGATCTATTTACGTACATACATTTTCACTAAGAATATACCTAGTCCTCATCCTATAAGAATTAAACTGACTTGAAAATTTTTATACAGTTGTCAATTATTGTTTTAAAAATGTCAATTTTCTCGATTTGTCGTATTTTTTATTTAGTTTTCGGATATTTTTCACCGGCTGTCGATTATCATTGTAAATACAGCTATCGATAGAACGCACTGACAAGTCAGCTGTTCAAACTGTTCAGACAATAATTGTCTTCTATAAAATTTTCCCCATAGATGTAATTAAATTCAATGTTTCTTGTGAATAACGTTCATCAATTCTTCGAATTATTTCATCTAACATTGGATAAAAAGTAAAATACCTAACTTCTTCAATTTTACTATTAACAGTTAGTGTGTAGAATTGTCATCAATTTTCCTGGTAAATTTTCAATATTTAGACATCGTAAAGTTAAAGAATAGATGTAATCATCGTAATTTCTAGGTAAATACTTACCTACACTAAAAATAAAACCCATATTTCCTTAAATTATTGAAAACCGTCCGAAATGAATTTAAAAACAAATCCATAATCCAATCCATAACTATTGATATCGTATTACCATGTTATAACCTAGGCGAAAATTATGAACTGAGACATTGTACATGTGCCCCCAAGTGTCTGTCCGCAGGGTATGCGGGCGCATACCCTGCATACCCCGTGCGCACGCCTATGTTAGAGACTATGATGTTAAAGCATATAAATAACGACGTCTAATACATGATATTCGAACATGTTCTGCAGAAAACATCTTAATGGAAATCGCTGAATATTCTACAATTTTAAGGGACATTATTTTTATTTAATTATATTTATTCATATTGTACACTATAAATAATCAAATATGTAATGTATTTGTGTATTAAGTATCTACAGTAATAATATTAATGCTTTAATATAATTTACTTCATTTTTTATTTTATTTTTTTATTTTATTATATTTTTTAATATTTTATAAATATATATATATAATTTAATTACCGTTTGATGTAACGGTTGACGCTGGTCTGGTCACGTCGTGACAAATGTAAATGATGAACCGGTCCATGTCCGTGTTTTAGCACTAAGATATTAGAAAGTTTGTCACAGACACGAAACTGATGACTGAAGTAAAATTGTAAGTTGTAAATAAAACAAAATTGTTAACTCGGACGGAGCCCGGATGAGTGTGAATGCCTGATCCGAGTCAACCAGGACGTGCCGTTACGTGCCCGGCCCGGACTAGTGGGAATCTTCCTTATATACGAGTACAAAGCAAGGGCGGATCCATCATCTATTTACGGTCGGGGCACTTTAAAAAAAGATAAACTATATAACGAATGCTGATCATAGGAGTATATAGGGGTGTCTTGAGGGTGGGCTTTGACCTACCCCTGAAAAAATAAAATTTTATAGTATTGTAATAAAACTGTCAACATTTATTTTTATTTGGTTATTCCAAATATACTTTATTTTTAATATACATTTTTTCCAACGGAGATGGTACTTGTCCTCTGTACCCTCTTTTGAATCCGCCCACAATACACAATTAATAAAATCGTGACTCTATAAATATATTAATAAATATGTTATTTTCTTTTTTTTTTGATTTTGAACTACTAAGTCGCATTTCCATGAAAACGTGTAGATTATTTCAGTGGCGGATATATATCTTTATTCTGGGGGGGGGGGGAAATATAAAATTCACAGAAAAGTCCATAATCCCGTTTCATACAAGAAATTCTAATCATGCTCCAAAAAACCTTCATTTTTTCATTTAAAATACTTATTTAGATACAAACATTTAACAATTAACAATGTAATATATTTTAACATCACATTTTTAACATAAATATTTATTCAACATTTTTAAAAAAAAAGTCAACACTTGTAAATACCATAAGGGCACATACAATGTTACATAAATTTATAAATATAATAAAATATAAATCCACAATTTATCACTTTGGTATATAAAGAAAATATTAATAAAATAAAACAAAATAAACATATATAAAAATAATAATAATGGCGCACCAGATCGGATAGTTAAAAATACATTTGGTTAAAAAAATCTGTGTAGGAAACAAAACCATCAATTGAACGCAAAAAAGATAAATAACATTTGTATTTTATTATTATCTCTTTTTTTTTTAAAGTTGATTAATATATTATACCTAGTTAGTATATTTTCTATAAAGTATTCAGAAGTATAAACACTAATATTATTTCAAACTTATAAGACTTGTAAATATTTTAGATTCTGAGTATAGTGAATTTATTTGTTTTAGTGCTTTTTTCTCACTAAGTAGCGTCAGTTGGTAAAAATACGCTGGAATTTTACCCATCTACAACTAGTGGTCTTCCCAAACAATGTAAAACAATTACAATTGAAGTCCTCGTGGCAATAACCAGATAAATCCACTTTTTTCGTAAATTCACTTTTCACTGAAAATAGATAATTTTTTTTTTTTTTTTTTTTTTTATTAATATAAAGTTTTCCTGACATTCGACATCATCTAAACTTAGGTGTAAAGAATTAATTATTTTTTTAACATTTAAAAATTAGATAACAATTTGGTATAAATAGTTAAAACTATGGTTTAAAATAAACTGAATAGGATAAGATTGTGCAACATTGACAGATAATAAATATAATAAAATATAAGACAATATTTACATAATACAATAGTGGATTAAAGATTTAGGACGTCGTGTGGACGGCCGCGTTGGAGTCTGCGACTGTTTGGACGGGTGAATCGCTGAAGCCTGAAGTGCTGTGGACCACTTGCTTTAGATAATTTGCTGAAGAAGCTTACCGATAATTCTCTTATGTAGTTTTTGATAGTAGGAATTTTGAAATCTGTGTGCAGTGCGTCATTTCGGACAAACCATGGGGCATTTGAAATTACACGTAGGACTTTTGATTGTAATACTTGTATTTTGTGTATATGAGTTGTAGCACATTGACCCCAGACCGGGGCTGCATATAAAATTAAAGGGCGAATTATTTGTTTATATAATAATAATGAGCATTTCCAGTTCAATGAAGTTTGCCGATTTATGAGTGGATATAATATTTTTAAGCGTTGGTAACCTTGTTGTAATTTCGATGATATATGAGGATTCCAAGTGAGTTTTTTATCTAATAAGACTCCAAGATATTTAATATTGTGATACCAAGCTATGTTTTGACCGTTGAACTTTAATGTATTATAGTATTTGGGTCTTCGTAACGTGAATAGGACTGCTGAGCTTTTTGATGGGTTGAGTGCAATTTTCCAATTTTGTGCCCATTTTTGAACTACGTCAAGATGAGTTTGAATATTATCTATTACCTTATCTACATTATCAGAGCTAGAATATATTACACTATCATCCGCGTATAGAACTATTTCCGTGTTCATTGTTGTGGGGAAGTCAGATATGTACAAATTGAAAAGTATTGGGGACAGTTTTGATTCCTGTGGTACCCCAGCATTAATGTATGAGATATCCGAATTTGTGTTTTCTATTTGGACGGTGAAACTGCGTGAATGTAGGAATGATCTGATGATGTTGAAGATGACTGTGGGTGTATTAAGGCATTTTAATTTGTAGAGTAGACCGTCATGCCAGACCTTATCAAATGCATTAGCTATATCTAGGAAAGCTGCTCCGGTGTGTTCTTTTTTTTCGAACCCATTACTTATGTGTTCTGTAATACGAAGAAGTTGTTGTGTCGTCGAGTGATTAGGTTTAAAGCCAAATTGACAGTGGGGTATTGCTTCTGTTGCATTTAAATGATTTATAAGTCTGTAGTGGATGATTTTTTCGAATATTTTTGACACCGATGATAATAAGCTTATGGGCCTGTAGTTCTTAGGGTCAGTATTGTCTTTACCAGGTTTTTTAATCATTATTATTTTGGCTTTTTTCCAAGCTGTCGGGAAGTAACTCAATTTTAACAAGGCATTAAATAGAACTGTCATAAATACAACTGCTTTATTTGGTAATTTCTTTAATATGGAATTGGTGATTAGGTCATGACCGGGTGATTTACGGTATGGTAGTTTTTTAATTATTTCTGATAATTCTGATTAAAAAAATTGAAAAAAACGATAAAAAAATTACAAAAAAATGGTAAATTTTACGCAAAATCACGTTTTTACAAATTACATTTTTTTAAAATGCTCTTACTCAAAAACGAAAAACCGCAACAACTTGAAATTTTCACCAAATCTTTATATTGACGTTCTCTATACATGGTTAAGTTTTCAAAGTATTTTGACATATTTTGACTTATTTATAGACAATTTAAATTGTCGATTTTTCTAAATTTTTCGTTTCAAAATAAAATATACTTATTACAATATTTATAAATAACAATGTATTATATTCTAGACAAACATATCATCTCCGTTCAGAATCGTTTTTCGTATACAATGATACCTATCATTGAATTCAAATTTAACAAATCCATTATAATGACCTATCCTATGAAAAGTCGCACTCCACCCCCAAGTGTACAGCAGAGCGAGGTCCATCCGGTTCTTTTTTTAGTTTGAAAATCACTGTAGTAATAACAAGAATAACAGAAGATATCTGTAATTTTTAAAGAAAATGTTCACTGTAATTTATGATTGTATATTACTTTACATATATTCACGAGTATTGTCGGTTATTTTATACATATTTTGTCCCGAAATAAAGTTTTCGGGCGGTCAGCCGAAATTAAAAGTGGCACATCAATGTATATGTTACGGGCACGGTAGGAAATCCGGGTATTGTGACGCAACGTTCGAATGTTTTGAGCGATCTAAGAATTGGTGGACCAACATCCGAAACTGTCATACATTTACCGGACATTGTACTAGCGCCAGGAAAAAGTGTACTCGACCGGTTTCAGGTGGGCATTATGAATCAATGCGCTGCACTCGTTCACATCGAATTATATTTATAAATAACAATACTTATACCTAATTACAGATTTCGTTCGTTTGATACCTTGACTACGAGATACTTGTCTAATTGTATGCAATGTTCTAGACGACCGTAGCCGATAACAAAAATCGATCCGTACTCGCATAGTACAGTGTGCGAACATCATTGCTAGCTAACATTTCATAATCTAATTGCAATACGTAATATAATAATACATAACATAATATAAGCAGTGATTTTATTTAAAGAATTTTCACTTGCCGACGAACCATTTTGCCTCTCAAATAATCAATGTGTACACCACGTACGGACCGCATCACTTGAAAGTAAATCTTAATGTTGGTGGAAAAAGTAAATACCGATAATATGACGATATATTGTATCATACACGATGAACAAATTCGTTATTACGTTATTAATTTTTTTAAACGATTTTGAAAAAACAAAACCTTCTTTTGACAGTTAATTATGTGTTTCGTCCAGTCATTCAAAACACTATCAACAATTTGACGACAAAATATTTTCACTGGGCGACATTAATGTTGCCTAGTCAACTAGTTTAAAAAATTCACTGATCATAAGAGAAAATTGGAGCAAAAGTCATAAACTCTATAGTTTGAACCAATTCACGTTATGCATAGAGGTGTTTTTCCAAGCTAATGAGGTAACACCGTCCGGGCTGTTTCTACACTTTGCAGGGCCTAGAGCATAATTTTTTTTCAGGTCCTTAAAAAAAAAAATGTATTTTAGTTAGATGTTATATTTAATTTTGATATTTTCAATGTTTCCTGTACAGTACCTAATTTCAACTGGATAAATATAAAATTATTCATACTTTGTCCCATAGAATACGGTGTACTATGTTCGATTTCCTACTTTGTCCTTAACATAAATAAAAATTAAAGGATGGATGGTATTTTAAAGAGGTTTTTACTTTATTTTGATTGTGTGTCATTCGTTTAGCAGTAAAAAAAAAAAAAAAGGTGAAAAACGTTGAATATATTCCTTATCTGGAAATTTTGATTAAGCAGAGATACAAAAAATACAATCACAAATGCTTTTTGTAATGAGAAAATCTTTACTTTAACTCGGGTACAACTCGAGTTTATAATAAATACACGATTCACATGCGATCAGCAAGAATCCATACAATTATACATCCTTATGTATTCTATTCGTTATTAAATTGAAATTAATATCGTTTTAATTTTAATAACTGTACCTACTGTCGAAAACATTGTCTTATGACGTTGAGCATCATTCGCCTCATATTTTCAGTCTTACTTACTTGACTTTTTCATCTACCATTAAAAACTATGAGATTACTCATTAAACTGATTACAATGACCATGACAATATTGAGTAAATATGTTTATTGATAAATATTTTTATATTAGATACAACAAATATTGATTCAATTAAATTCAGTTAAAGATAAGATTTCTGTACAATAATTATATATAATTAAGAATATATATGTACAAATAATAACATAAACCTATAATTATCAAATTGTTATAATAGTTAACAAATAAGTACAAAATAAATACTAAATATTAACTTTTTTTAGTTATTTTCTTAACCTTAACAAAAACAAATTTTAAATTTTATCTTAAACACATTTTAATATTTTATAGGTAACTTAAACTGTTTTCAATAATAAAACACATAGTAAACATTTATTTATTAGGTTGTCACTTGAAAATTAAAAATTGTCTTTTAAACATTTAGACATATTAAAATATGACAAGTATATTAGCAAAACCGAATATTGTAATAAGCTGATAAGGTTATTGTGGATTACAAATGACTATTCCTTAAAAAAAAATAACTGGTACAGAAATATGGTAATTTGGCTGTAATGATTTAGGTTCATTCAAAAAAAAAATTACAATACATAGAAAAAATAAACATTTTTACAATAAAATTATAATCAAATTCTATGAAAATAGTACAGAAAGGAATAGGAAGTTTTTTAATTTATATATATATATATATATATATATTGATAATTATTATTTATGGCTATTTTTAGTATTATTTTTGTTTTTTCTGTGTGACAACCCTGTGTGTCTTTGTATTTCTAATTACTAATTTAATCTTATTAATATTGTGTACAGGAATAAATCAAATATTAATGTTACAACAATTTTCGATAACATTTAAAAAATGAATTTCTATACGTATTTTTGATATTTAATTTATATTAGTTGTTCAAGTTTTGTACAAAATGATGAACAATTTTCTGAGTCACTTATTCATCAATATAAAGATATACAAAAATACCTTTGAATTAATTACATTTTTCAGTAATTCTGGAAAATAAAACATTAAAATGTACACGGGCTGTAGATTTAAGTGACTAAAAATTATCGATCCATCTTAAAATAAAGATTTTTACACCTTTTTTTTTCAACAAGGTTTGGTTGGAAAAAATAATAAATATTAAAATGTGAATTGTTTTTAAACTATTTTATAATTTATCGTTTTTGTGATATGTAAATTGGTATGGTTAAAATTCTAATTATAATAGAATTTCAAAAATATTTAGATTACATTGATGGGATTTTTTAATTCTTTCTGGAAAGAAAATTAAAATAATATGCCCATGAAATAACATGTTATTACGTTATTCGATCGGCACGTTACCCGTTGTTGCTTTCCTGTGTTGATATTAGACAGATGGATTACTTTAATTTATTTTAATAATTTTTAAGTTATGTACAATATAACAATTGCGGTAAGGACATTTAAATTTTCCTTCGATTCGTTGAATTGGTTCTAATCGACTTCTAATTTATTCATTGCTTTTGTGTACACATTATATATTTGAAAAAAGTTATGATATTTATAACACATTATATATCTTACATGTTAGAGTTTGTTTTATTCAATGGCAATAATCATTATTATTAAGAATAAATGTTGCTTACGTTGGAAGAATTATGTTCCGTCCATATTTTATTCGTTATTAAATCTCAAATTTGTTATCTCATATAATTATGGTTACTCTCTGCCGAGGGGGGAGATAAATATTCGTCATTTGTATTATTTTGTCAAATAAACAAATAAACAAATATTTTAATTTCCAAACTATTTCAAGGAGAAAAGTGCAATTATTTTGTAAATCTTATACAATAAATTTATTTTATTCATATTTCCAATGTAGAGCAAAATTAGATAGAACTAAACTAAACTGGGTTAATTCAATATATTTGTAGTATATGGTATTTTTAAAAATATTTGTTTTTATTTACGACTAGCAATAATATTACAGTTTTTAAAGTTTAAATATAAAATATTTCTGAAGGATTTTCTTTTTTAAAAATGTTTTCAGTAACAATCTTGCAAAAGTGTGTGCTCAAGAAATGTGCCGTTTGTCTGGATATCAGGTTGGTCCGCATTCTATTGAGCCATAATCGCCATGGCGCTAGTAGTATTAGTTTTATCATCAATCAAGGTAGTGATCGTGGTCATAGGACGAGGATGTTTTATATCATGGTGGCTCTATTCATATATATCGTGTAGGTATATAAACCACGACTCGAGAAAAATCTTTTCACAATGAATTAAATACAAATGTATAAATTAGGTTTTCACAATTGATAAAATAGACAGTTTAATTCATTTAGTTTTGATGTACTTATTATATTTGATATCTCTATTCAAATAATGTTAGTAAATTGTTAAATACCATGAGTATAGGTCAGTCTGCATTTGAGTATCGACCTCCCATCATTTTGTTCGTGTTTTAAAATGCCACTAAAGACAATTACTTACTACACTTTCAAAGCACTAGTGGCGTATTCAGTTATTTTTTTACGGACTCAGAGGGCTTTTTGTGTTAACGAACTGACGTTAAATGTAATTGACGAAAAGTCCTGAGTCCGAAACGTCATTATTCTCGTTGATGTGGATGCAAAAGCGTGTCCGAACGCTACAGGAGTCGTTCGTGCGGTCGTTTGAGAAAAATTATATTACATTAAAAAAAATAGAACATAATAAAACATATACATACACATACTCACATATATGTATATATTATCTTATTTTTAATCAATTTGCGCACAATTAGTGGGTAGAAAAATTGATAGATGAGGAAATACATCGTGTGAATGCACGTGTATAATGTGTGTTTTGTTTTAGAATAATTTGTCCCGTAACGATAATTAAGACAGAAACGTATGCGTAATTTCAGTTGCACACCTTGGTATAATAACATATCTGATGCGGAAGAAATATAATAACGTGTTGCGGGAAAAGTACGTGCCTAGAGTTCAACTTCGGGAAGGGGTTGCTGATAAAAAATTATATGCTACATTATAATTTATTAAAATAATGTACCAATAGAAATACTACTTGGTTTTTTCCAACAGTTTTTAGCGTATAGTGATCGCTGGGCATAGCGACATGAACGTTGAGTCTGAAAAGTTGACGTAATTTATAGACGAAGTTAGGCGATGTTATCAAAGATAGAAGGTATTTGTTTATTTTTTTTATAACCATTTCGACTTTTCGACCTTGTGGTTGGGAAGGGAGGGAAGGATCACTTTGTTTAATTCTGATAAAACGTTTTACCATCCGTTGTGGCAACACACAAAATGGAAACAATTATCGCATGTTCTTGAACCTATTACTGTAAAACGTTCATGCGTTTTTTACTATTGTATTTTGAGTTCTTATTTTTACTTATTATTTGTATTCGCTATGATTACAAATTTGTAATATATTATTTTTATACATAAATACATAATAATATTATAAATAAATATTTCTCAATATATGTGCACATAATATATATTATGTATATATGTGTTTGTATGTATTATATGTACATTTCGGATCGATGAGTGTTTTCAATACTACAGGTCTCTGGCAGTGAAGATGAGCAAAAATGGTACGATCATAGCGCTGACGATCGGAGGGCACAACGGAATGCTGCCTTGGCCATGGTGCATTGCGGCCGGGTGTTCACCTGAAAATGTATAACGAGAAAAAATTAATACGTAACGACATAGTACCGTAGTCTGGAGAAAACGGTCTAAATGCAATCGGGTGCGTTCGTGCATACTCTTTTAATGTATTTGTCAGAAAATAAGGTAATTACTAAAGTCCTTTTACTCTCGTCTTTTGAATCGTGAAATAAGTTTCTAATTTCAAGAAATGACCTAAGATAGTGATAACGCATCATTGATTTTTTTTAATAATTTGAACATATAGCTTTATTCAATGTTTAATGAAAATTCTTAATGCATTTTTGAAAAAAAAAAAAATAATAAGCTTTTGATCCATTCCAACTGATAAAATTAATATGAATGTGACAAAATATAAGACCTCAGATTTTAATTTTAATCTGGTGCTTATATCAGGTATTTTATAATGTCATCAATATCATGTACTTATACGATTTTGATTTTTAGTGGATCTTAAAAAAATCAGTTTTGATCGGGAATAATTAAAGTTCAGTCAATAAAATCTATTTGAATACATTTACAAAATAATTTTTAAGTGGGCTTCATTATTACCAGAACTATTGCTACTATTATAATTAATATAATAATCGAATGTATAATACTGAAATGTAGTTATACAGGTTATACATTATTTATTTATCATTCAAAAATATTAGCTGTACTAAAAGACGCAAGCATGTCAAATGATGATCTATCATGCTCCAGATAGCTCTGGAATAATTATTTTTTTGATATTACAAAAACTACAAATATTATAATAATATGTAACGCGTAAAAGCCGATTTTAATTAGTTTTTTCTCTACTCATATAATTAGTAATTTTATAATGGAGTTGAAAAAAATATATATACGATGCTTAAATAATGTTTTTGCAATCATATGTTGTAATTGTACTTATTTAATTATAACTATTTTTGCAAATATCTGTCTATGTGCACCGTATCGCCTTAAAATACTACAACAATGACTAGTGACATCGATGGTCTTGTTTGTGTTGAGTGATCATAAATTTTTTTATCCTAGATGTTGTCTATCCTTTCCCTCTAAACTTTCTCATCACAAATTGTGGGCACTCCTGCCTGATGAGAAAGATGATAACAGGATTTACAGGTTCAACGTGTGGCGCTTGCGGGTTCTCATATTTTATAGATGTTAAGAATATATATTATTATTATTGTTTTCGTTCTAATAATAATAATAATGTGCTATCGCTGGAACAATAGCTGCTGTGTTCTCGTTACAATAATAATACATTATTATCAAAACCGGCGGTGGCTCTGAGAACGTGCGATCCATTCTTCGGAGTTCGGCGATATTTCAGTGCGTTGTGTTGTATAATATATCCACACCGCTCTACGACCGATTGTGATTAATAGCGACAGACTTCAGTACAATGGGATTGAACCGCACGGGATTAATATCATTATTGTTATGATTACTATCTTAACCACAACATGCGTACCAATGTAAACATCAGGGGTAGTTACGATCGGAGTTGGATATGGTTTAAAATGATATTTCCGGGGAAGTAAGTGCGTTTTTATCATTGTCGTTATTATGTTAATACACTCAAAAAGGCAGAGATTAAAAAGCGTTCGGTACCTTCTCCGACATGATTCAGAGATCATTAAGTAGCTCACACGAAAATATTAATGAACATTGACAGTAAATTGTTTTCCATGTAATAGTCGCATAATATTTTTGCAGAATAAGAGTGATCCCAGACCAAGATAATGGGGGAGAGGGAAACACTTTACAACACTAAAAAAACTCTGTTTATTAACGTCTGTAAATGATGATAGAGGAGCGTGACTCGTGTGATTTTTAAATCCTTGCATTACTTTTCGTTTGTTTAAGCAGGGTATCTCATAATTTTTAATTTTTAATATTACAATATTTTTGCTATGAGAAAATATAAAATACCACCGAAAAAGGATGAAAATGTGTAAAAATAAGAGAGGACGCCAATAAAACAGATGGCCTACTGTATATGTATTTTCAAGTATAGTTTAAAGCCACCGACCGTTTAATATATGAACCCTGACGGTGGCCGAATTTGCATTTGACGGATCGCAAGAGTAGTAGCCGGTATCCGAAGACGACGCCTTTTGAATTAATAATCTGCTGCTGGTGGTCGACCCTTTTTCCGTTACTAGGCTGATTCCGCCTCGTGGAGAATCGAAATTTATGGGCTGTGAACCGCACATACGCACATAAACAAAAAAAAAAAAAAAACATGTAGCAAAATGTATCATTTAAAAAACCCAATCCGATAAAGGACTATTCTTCTTAGTCAATATTGTTTCACTCACTTGTTTTTCGTGCGTCCATCCGACGGTCGGAGGAGGTTCGGGGGCGAATTGTACCAAACAGGTGAGGTTTATCGTGCTACCCTGATTGATGAACAGCTCCGGACCACCCAGTATTTCGGTAGTAGGCTCTGAAAAAATAAACAATATTGTTTCAGAAAAAAATAAAACAAAATAAATTTAAGCGATGTGTAGTACGCGTGTAAGGAGCAGTGATCATTTGTTTGTTACTTGATAAATATACATGTTTTGAGACATTTTCGGATTTTGTTTTATTGAGCATCTAACTCCATTTATGTTTTATGTGGTCTGAAATTAAAATACATAATACTTGTCCTAACTAGTTAACATTTTGTTTGACAGCGAAGTTACATTCAACACGAACATTCCGCAGGGTTAGTGTAGGATAGCTTTAATTCGAACATTATACACGTAATAATATAATGTATTTAAAAAAAATAAAAATTTAAAATATTTTAAGCCTGTGGGAATAATAATATGGAAAAAAAATTGAAACACTCATACGCACGGCGCCGCCGTCAGTCGGTATATTCTATTAAAAAGCTGTCACCCTCGATCTAGAATTCTAAAGCGTTATCTGTATACACAATCGTTCGAAATAGGACCTCCTATGTACATGTATATCTACGTACACGTGTACACAGATATACATATATTTCACCTTAGTATTTGTCACCGTGTGTACCTGCATAGAATATGATATCGGTTTTTTTCCCTATTTGGTTTTTTTTTTTTTTTTAGCGCGTATATGTGTATTTTACACATACGTTTTGAGCGAGTACGATTTTTATATTATTATTCATTTTATATTTTAAATGTAAAACAACGCTATGGCGCAAAATTATATTCAAAATAGTTTTATTGTAATTATATTCAGTAATTCAAAAATTATTTTTATTTTCAAGTTGATGAGATGAAGTCGGCTATTTTATTTTACGGTGTTTTGACTAGGTTTCTAATAAGAAACATGAATAATTTTACAACAAAAAATGGGTGGCTTGTAATTTTTTTTTTCTTCTTGTGATTATGTACACGATTGTTTCGACCACAAGGAGTGCTCTGATCATCATAATATAAAGTTTCAAACATAGGAAATGGGTTCAAACTGATATTTGAAGGATTCATTAATCAATTAATTATTAATCCATAATATTTTATTACGCACTGTTTATTTTTTGATTGTGTATACACGATTTCGAACAGAAAATTTGCTCCGATTATTATAGTCATAAAAAAAAATTTGATAGGAAATATTTTCTCGTTAATACTGAGTCGTTTTAAAAATTTCACAGAAATTATTTTAATAATTACGAATAACTGACTAAAATATATAAAAAATCTTCAAATCTTCAAAATGAATGCAATTAATTATTTAGTATTAATGCAATTTATAAAGAATATCGGATTCTTCATTCTTATAAATATATATTAAAAATATTTGATTCGTTGCTCAACGGCTTATAACATAATTATCGAATTTTATATTATTATTATTATTTTGAATTAACAGATGAAAAATAAATCATGCGATAGAGGTTTAGAGTATATAATAAGTAATATAATTTATTAATATATATATATATATATATATATATAATAATAATATAATAAGTACATACATTGGTGTCCGTACTATAAAAACATATTAAAATAAATTGTACTAGAAATATTCCATGTATTACTAAGGGCAAATCTCATGAAACCGCTACTTGATTGAGTTCTTAGATTAAAAATATTAAGTATAATTACGAATAAATAATTCAAATTAATCTAATGAAAATCGTATTTCCGAGAATAAAATAGATTAAGTTTAATAATATTTATTTTTATCAAAATTTAGTAAAATCTCTAGAAAAATGTTACTTTGAATCAAAATTAGAAATCCTCAGGCTAAATTATTTTACTCATTGTTCAAGTGGCATTATGGTAAAGACATACATATGTTGTCGATGGGATTTGAAAGTAATGAATAATTGTTATAGAATACATGATGTTTAAAATTTATTTATTGATCAAATTTTTCACAACTTTGCTTTTTTAAAAAAAAAAAAAAAATTATCCAGAAAAATGGTTGATAAGTAAACAACTTAAGTTTTAATTCTCATTTTAAGAAAACTTTTGAATTTCGAGTGGTTTGAAAAAAACTTTTAATCTTAAACAAGGAAAAAAGAAAAGTGATCCTTTAACAAAAAATATTATAACCTAACTTATTTACTTAAGTTTAACATGGGTTATTCTCAATAACTCGCATAGATTATTTTTTGATTTCATAGGTGTTTGAATCAATCAAAAAATTATGAGGAAACTATAGAATTTACGACAAAACCAATCATGATTATTTTTGGTTACTTAAACAAAGTTACGATTGAAACCCATTTTTCATTAAATACTATGTGAAAGATACCATGGAATTTTCTTTTTGATCGATGACGTTGATGAGTTGTGAATCGTTTACTGTATAATGTACGTAAGTTATACGATGTATTCTTTTAAAAGCTTTTAATTCAAAATTAATTATAAGCTTATAAAACCCACGATAATTCTTACTATCGATATGTATTGAGTAGAAACTTTAGATATTGTTTAATCGATTGTTTCGAAGTTTGGAAATTGTAGCGCAGGAGTAGCACTGATGAATTTCTCAGTGATTACACATTCAGAAACTAGAAACACTATTGTACGCAACCTAACCACAGTGCCGAACCACATACCCGTGACGTGTCCAGGATACCTTGCAAGGGGTGATGGTTTTGTAAAGTTGAATACCTAAAACTATTTCAACGACCTATCCAATTAAATTTCCATCTGAATATAAAAAAAAGATAATGAAACTTTGGTTTTAATAACGGTGACTTAATGGTGAAAAAAATTAAATGAAATCTTTTTGCTTATGTTATTCACGATCCGAGTAAAATCGAATACAAATAATAGTGTTTAATGGTTCTAATGACTTTTAGGGTATAAAAATACGTGCATGTGCATGCATACTCATATATACAATACATCGGAGTGGTTTTTTGAGAAAATTATACGTTATTCGTTCTTTTTAGTCCTTGAACCACAACAATATTAAATAGTGTAGTTATAAATAATGAGTTAAACATTTTTTTTTCAAGTTCACCTCTTAAACGATCGGTTTAATTATACGTGACTTGTTTAATGTTTTAAAATATGGTATTATAATACGTACGGTTTAGTGCTGATAAAAAAAATTATATATATTATAGTAAAATTAAGCAAATTATTCCTTGTACTTTTCTCATTTTCATAATACTTTTCGTAGACTTATCAACTATTAACTGAATGTTCCCAAAGTCTTACTATAATATTATATAAAGATAAATATGTAATAATATTTATAAACGATAACATTTTATATTGAACTGTAAAAAATTATCAAGACAGATATCTTAGTACATAAATATATTTATTGTATACTCGTTTAGTATTCATGTTTAACCGTTTATTATGTTTCAGAAACACGGTCATTCGTGCGATGAATGTGCGGACGAATAAATTATTTACAATAATACGACATTTCAGGTGTTGGAAGCCGAATCACTGATGCAAATGTGCCAATCGAATGGGCGTGGATTGCATTTGCAAATCATATATACTTACACACACACATGCAGAAGTTATTACTGGTATTGTATAGTGTCGTATTTAATTATACTACGTGTACACACGGGTGTACAGGATGTGTTGTCAGTCGTTTCCTCGTGTGCTCTCACATCACTCGTAATTTTTAAATGCTATATGGTTACACAGATACGCCCTGAAGAGTACACGTACAAACCGTCGCCCAAAAGTTTCAACCGTTAAAACAGAAAGTCGTATACAGCGTATAAAGCGCTATATAATTAAGTATATATAATAAAAATCATATTGTATTATATTATATTATAAAATATTAATATTAATTATGTATAATAATTTAGTATATAGTTATAATTTTACGACAGTCGGTAGAAACGAGTTTGTTTACTGTAATTATCGCTAAACCAGTATACATTGTTGTGTACGTATTAGTGATGGACACTCTTAAATAGTTACTAACCTAACATAATTAAAATTTTTTATAAAATAATCGGCGTATGAAAAATCTCAATCTTAGCATTCACTTTTTATTTTCGAAATAATTTCAATTAATCAAGTACTATTGTATATAAAATATGTATAAGTATTTTTTTTTTTTTTTTTTTTATATAGATTTATGTTCAAAACTATAAATTATAATTAGGGAAAAATAATAATTATAATCTTACGATTTCAATTATTTATAACGTTGCAAAAATGTTATTTATAATATTCACATGAATGGTCGAAAAATAAGAAAAATCCTCTATCATGAATACATTAAAATTGGAAAAGTTAATTTCTATATACTATTTAATTATTTCTAAAGGTTTGGTTGGGGGATTTTATCTTTAAATTTAATTAAAATTCTTATATTTTCCCTGAATACCATTGAAAGACATGAACATATTCATATTTTTATGATCTTAATGATGAAGCATATCTGAAAGCTTTATGTGTCTATGTTGACACGAACACTTTTAATGGTGCCTTTACAGAATGAAGACAGGTTTCAAAATTTAATAAATAATAGAGATAAATGATTTAAAACTCGAATCGTATCCGAAAGACCTAGTAAGAAATCTGAATAAATAATATGAATAATTATTTGGGCCCATCATAAAAAATACCATGTTTATCACTGTCGTATACTCTTTTCTCGTGTCGTATATACAATGTGAGTGATCCATATTTGTTTTTTTCGCCAACGTGATTTGCATGAGAATTTATGTGAATGTTTATGTTTCCAATGATGAATATTACTATAATATAAGTAAATTAGTTAATAATAATCTTACCAATATTGTAAAATAGTGTTATAGATTTAATGTAACATAGTAATTAATCTAATATCTAAGAAAGCCGGAGTGCGGTTGTTAATTGTAGACCTTTTTTATATATGTATATAAAAAAATGATAAATAAAATAAAAATAAAACAATTCAATGGAATATTCTAGAAATAAATCAAGAAACTTTTTATACAGTTAAATTCCACGTTTTTACTTAAACTTAATAAGTTAAACTTATTGTATGAAATTATTTCGTTAATTTTTTAAAAACTATATTTATTTTTTTGTTGAAATTTTGTTTTTTCTAGTAATTTTTCTTAGCTATGCGTGTTTTGAGTATGTACCGAAGATATTATTGAACCGATAAAATCTGAACGTTTAGTACAATGCAACTTATGGATCTTTAATTCATTATTAGGTCAATAATTTAAGTTTACAAGATACGAGTACGATATGAATAAATATAACCGTACCTACCGAATTACTCATTTTACAGTGTCTTATGTGTTTCGATTTAAACCGATTGTTACTACACGATAATTCAGTGTTTTTACCAATTATCTTTTCAACGACGCAAATTATAAAAAATCAAAGAGGTTAGCGTTAAAAATGTTATTTTAACGATTTTAAATCCAACGCGAATAACAATATCATATCCGTTCTATAGTGATAATGAATCATAGTAAGAATATATTATTATTATGTCAGATATATTTTTTGAACTTTGAAAAATATAATTTATGATGGTAGTAATATCGATTCTTCACAATTTATTATTGTACAGGTAGGTGTGGTTGATTATTTGTTGCATTATAAATTATGAATTCAACAGATCTAATGCAGACTCCGATCCCGTCTGTCTGTGATGTTATAAAATGTTACAGTGTAATGATTCAGTAATTATAATGTATTGTTCGTTACGAAATTGCTAAAATATACTTTCATTATATAGGCATATATTTTCACATAATTTAAAACGACCAACAAAAAATGTGGTTTAACTGTAGAAATAATCGACGTCCACATAACGAATAGATTCAGTTTTCATGGTTATACTTTTACCGTCTTTATTATATACACTTAAGTTTTTTACTCAAATAGTGCAACAAAGTCGAGTACAGTAAGTTATAACGATTAGTATCTGAATTATATTGAAAATCATTATTTTTATAGTCGTGTCTATAAAACTATAAATTTAATTTTTTTTTTTTTTTACTTATCACGTGACTATTACCTAGATTTTTAGTTTTTTTTTTTTATTGAACCTAATGTTTTTTTTCTAAGCGAACATACTCTTTAGTATGTTTTTTTGTTTTTGGTTTCTGTTGAACTTATATAGTATGATTTTAAGATTTATTTTGTATTTTATAAATGTTTCTACTGAAAGGGTTCGGTAAGATTTACATGGTATAAACTAAGAGTTTTGGGCATAACAATGAGACTGGCTATGGGTCATAAGCTAATTTTTTTTTTAAAGTTTAATATAGTTCTCTAGTCCAGCCAATTATTGAATATGGTGCCATAATATGGGATTCCTATATCACCAACAATGCTGACCCATGTTGAAAGGATAGAGATTTTGAGATTCCCTAGCTACTTTGTATACCTCATCATTGCGGATACATTATGTGTGCTAACTTCTTAAAATTATTGTTGTTGGTATATTTCCCGTTTTTTCTTTCTTTTATACATTTTTGAGTTGCACAATGCACCTAATACGTAATGGAGTATACGAAATTCTATATCCCTATATGTGTTGTCAAACACTTGCCAGATGAGTTTATTATACGTGTGATATCTAATGCTAATACATACCTCATTTTCCATATTTAACCACCTATATCATAAAGTAGCATTTTGCATACCTATTTATCATTCGTACACTGTTGTTTTTTTATTTTTATTTTAATAATCTCTTTTACTACTTTTTTTTATATAGTTATTTTCGATATTAATTATTTATTTCTTTATTTTAATATATTTGTTCTTGTTAAATGTTTTTTTTTCATTTATACAATATGTCGTTATTTTTATTTGTTATTGTATTAAAAGGGCTCATCTCGTACATATTAAATATAATAAAATAAATAATTAATAACGAAAATAAATAGAAATAGGTATGACTAGGAAAAATTTAGACGGCGATTGGTATATTCTATGTCAATTTCTCGTAGTATCATTGTTATAATTAAAAAAAATTAGGGATACTTTCATGATCATTTTTGTGTGAGTTTCTTACGATACACGTATTAAATTAATTTTGTTTAAAAAAAATACTGCACATTTAATAAATTCAATACGACCAAGCTGACGAATTTTGTAATAATTTTTTTTTTTCAACTTGAATATTAATAATAGGTGACTAATATTTATGACCAAATAAGAATTCCGCAATTTAACCTACACCTGTATGTAATCCGATTTTGCATTACTAATTTTATGAGATATGTTATTCGAAAAATTATAATACAATATTATGAAATATTATAAAATATTATGGCATGTCATTGTGAAATTTAATTGATACTGGTCACTATGCGGTATTGGATTTTATTTATAATAAACTAAACCTACAGAAAATAATTGAATTGAATTTGCTGGTTACATATTTCGAACACGTAATTTGCGACAAAACAGTATTTCTTCAATGTGTATGGGCTTCACAGTATCATGCTCAGCATTTTTAGTAATTATTTCTAACTTCCTTAGTTATTTGTACGTTTATATATATTTATAAAATGTGTCATAAATAATATAGTAGAACGGCATGTAATATTAATACATCTATAATACATTCCTATGACCATTTAATATTAAATGTGTATTGATAGAATATTGGCGATATTGGATAAAATTTTTTTACATTTATCTTTAACTGTTTATTTAGATATGAACAGAAAAATTAAGAACATTTAAAGCAAAATTGTTGTGTTAAGTTAAACAATTACTTAAACAACTTTCAATTTTTATCATAGTAGAGTGTCATTACATAGTACATTGCATAGTAGAGTATTATTCAAGTGTCATTCAAAAAGTAGAAATGTATACTATAAATATGTAGTATACATTTTGTTTTTCTTACCGGTTTAACATTCTATAATTTACGTGTCTTGAATATTTTTGATAATTTAAACTTATAGTTAATGAAATGTTTTTTGTGTATTAAAAAATAAATAATATACAATTTTTGTCACGTTCAAAATTATATTCAATTTGATCAAATTCAATAGTCTAGTTAATAGGTATTTCTGTTATAGAACTGACTATGAAGATTTTTTTTTTATCATGTGTAAAATTTTCTTCTTGGTGATGTTGATTGGCGTATAGTTTTAATATTTTTTCACATTAAATAGTTGAAATTAGTGAGTCAAAAATAAACCCAGTAACTCCGATCATCTATTTTATTAACTTTTTAACAATCCGCTATTGACGGTTTTTTTTTAGCTTTGGTAAATTTATTTATACATGATTTTTAACCCCTTCTCCTTGTAGAATCCTTTCCATTATCCCTATACTACAGTATAATCTTTATTTGTGACCACAAAGTTCTGTGTTCTATATATTTTATAACAGTTGAATATTTTAAATTCATTATTTTTGTATGTTTACTGATTTTGTGTCATTGAATTGCTTTAACTCAACTTAATAAAGAAAAGTTAAAATAATTATTGATTATTTTTTTATTTTAAATTCATAATTATTATGTATAAATTCAGGAATATAAAGACCGTATTTTTCTTAATTTTTTTTGGACATTTATATTTTCTTGTCAAAAAAAGGTGTCGGTATGATGTAATATATTTAATTGTTATTATGAAAAATAACAATTTTGTACTGGTATCATAAATTATGATATTAGTTATTTACATTGAATGGATCATGTTAGTTCTAGTATTTTTCAATATTTACAAACTAAAGAAAAAAATAACTACAAAAAATTAGCGTATATGTATTTCTTAACTGTATATATATGTATTGATTTTAACCCACTTAAAAACGCAATTTTTTTTAAATTTCCACTTATTTATTCTAAAAAAATTATAATATATACACTAATTAAAATAATTTATTCTTTTCGTA
The DNA here is from genome assembly GCA_034509805.1 of Sipha maydis. NCBI lineage: Eukaryota > Metazoa > Arthropoda > Insecta > Hemiptera > Aphididae > Sipha > Sipha maydis. The sequence goes on from JASXSY010000502.1 coordinate 274,319, forward strand.
ATAAATATTACCAAATTGCCCATTTATATAATTTCAAACGTTTTATGAAAGACAGTTGAATATTTATTCTAAATTCAAAGAAACCATAATTTTCCATTGTAGTTTATAAAGACTACATTTTACAAATGTGTATATAGTGATAACAATTAATTCATATTTTCATAACTATTCATTGATAAATTGTATAACTTTAAGATTTCAAAGACATTATTATACAAGGCTAAATAAAAAATTATCTTCTTGTTGATAAGCAAGCTATTTTAATTTATTAAGATTTAGTAGCGATTCCATCGTATTTGAAATTACAATTTAACAATATTTGAAAATCAACGATTAATATTATTAATATTATTATAAAATATATTTATTTAAAAAAATTTAATTTGTGTGATACTCTTAAAAATGTTACTATATCATCAGGAACAATGAAATTTTTTGCCCAGTGACAGAAAAAATGAGAAACATTTTATACACCCTATGAATTCATACTCTTTAGGGATGTTTAATTTTTTTAATTACATTCATACATTAAGAAAAATATGAGGTTTCTTTATTTAATATGAAAAAAAGACATCTTCCCTTAAAATAATTCTATGATTAAAAATTTGGTAAAATAATATTAAATAGTGCGTCTGTTAATATAGGTAAATAAAATAAAATAAGTAATTTATAATAACGACATACATAATGTATATAATTAATTATTATTAAATTATCTATAAAAATTAAATAAATGAATAAGTTTTTGGACATATAATGTAATCAAGAAATTAAATAAATATATGTCATATTAGTATAATTGTGGTATAGAATAAATCAATTATTGATATAGAAATATCAATTGTTTTCATCGAAAAGATTTGACTTTTTTTTTTTATTAGCTATTAGTAGAAACTATTACAGCTCAACAATTATTTTTAGCAATAACATTAGGTAATCGACTATAGATAAACTATAGCCGTAACAAAACAAAGATAAGAGTAAATCAAATAGAATTACATACAGTTAGAATATGAAACATAAAATGATAAGATGGTTCATAAATTATGTATACTATAACATGTAACATAACAGATATTTAACAATGTGGTATTGTGTGGTTAGCACGATTTAATCGATTATAATAAAGATTTATTTAATAGTGAAATGAGAAGGGAAAGAAGGGGTTTTATGATATTCGAGAATTCGTTGACAAAAGAGGATAATAGAGTTTCGACATTTGAAGAACGTAAAGAATGATTTTTACTGGAAGAAGTGACATGAGCATAGGATGATTGATTAGAACCAGAGGAGGCTCTGGTTGAATTGTTTTTAGGAGGAGAAGTAGGTAGGGGAGGATCACGTCTAATTGGAGGACGTTTAAGTTTTTTATAATCAAGGCAACCCTTGTAATTGGCAGTGTGGCTGCCACTGCATAATGCACATTTAGCTGGAGAGTCGAGAAGCTTGGTACAGGTATCCGAGGTGTGATTATCCCCACATTTCACACATCGTGGTTCATAATAACAGTATTTCCGGGTATGTCCGTATGACTGGCATTTGTAGCATTGTGGACAGCCTTTTGGTGGATGAGGTTTTTCGACAACGATTGCTGAATTAAGAAGAAACTTAACCTTAAAAATGTCCAATTTGTTGGTAGCTTTTTGGACGTCCACGAAGAAAAGTGGCAAAGGCCTTTTTCCCGAAAACCGCTTTATGTTATGAATGTTGGTGACGTGGTGATCCAATTCTGAAAGGGCGACAATAATATTTTCGTGTGCAGTAGATGGGTGGAGATTTCGTATAACCACGTGTAACGGGCGTAAAACTTCGGGCTGATAAGAATGATATCTGTAATCATTCTCCTCTAAATGTGTTAGTAACATATTGAAGTATTCAACGAAATGCGTGTTGATGATAAGAAAGGAGGGCGTGGATTTACAGATAAAATCTGTAGAGTCGAATATGGTCACGAGACTGGAGATGAAGGTGGAAATATTGCTGACATTTTTTACGTAAACAAGTGGTGGCTTACATGATTTGTCGACGCTATTGCGGGTTTTGACGTTGGAACTGGATGGGTTTACGTCGGTGTCGTCACGATTAGCGAGAACGGAGAACCGATTTGGACTCGAGACAAACTTGGTTTTTTTTTCTTCTGCCTTTGAACTAGATGGAGAATGATGTATTTTGTTCGTATTTTTGGAAGAAACTACGTTAGGTTGCGGTGACATAATAATTAGATTATTATGAATTATGGACAAAACCGTAAAAGAGGTAAACAATTAGATAAGAGAGCGGCGAGCATACTGCTAATAATCAACGTGCGCACATTGCGACATTCGGTACCGAACTGAAAAAAAAATTTGACTTAATGTAATAACTTTTACATAGTACATATTATACAAGTGACCCTTATCCACCTTAAAATCTATAAAATTAGAATAATATCATAATTTAAAATATGGGTCAGTTAATAAAAAATAAATCAGCTTAAGTAAGGTATAAAAAAAAAAGTTAGTTAAAACAATATATTAATTTAATTTAAAGTTTACTTTTTAAATTAAATGATTTTTCAAACTTATTAACTTCTTAAGTTGGTCGATAAATTATGATACATGACTAATTTATTCGAAAATATATGGTTTACTAGTAAAAACAGATATGCATAGTTGAAATTCAGTCTTTGAATTTTTATCGGCACAATAACAATATGTTTAATATAAATACGAATTTTTATACATCTTAATTTTTAGTTATTTAAGCTTGTTATGTGTATTATAGATAAAGAACCTTCCATACGGAAAGAAATAATAACCAAGTAGCAGAAATTATATTGCATGATTTTAACTTGAGATTACCTTAAACTTAAAGGTTCTAATTTTCTTTAGTAATAATTTTCTCAATAGCTTATTTTTATGAAATTACGTTTAGAACAGTTTTTATTAGCTAGAATCACGTATTCCATCCAATGTAAATTTTGTATTGATATACATTTTATAAGTATGTATTATTTTTAGGCTACTATATATTAATACAATTATTTTGAGTTTAAGTTATAATTCCATGAATCGGTAACTTAATTCCCAAGAAAAACAAAAGCCTCTTTGATTATAATTTCATCCGTGAAATTTATTTTAGTATTAATTTAAGATATGTTAAGTGTTAAAATAATTATTTGCTGATCTTTTGAGTGTACCAGAAAGAGGAAGTAAAAGAAAAACAAACGAATCACAATGATAAAAATATTATCTCAAAAAAAAGTTTTTTAATAAATAAGATTGTTTTATTGATTGACAAATTTTAACCATGTACCATTTTAATTTTCTACCTACCTACCTAACATGCATATTAAATTCAATTGATTATGTTTGTAAACTATTAAGTTAAAAACAATAATTTTATATTTATTTATTTTGCTGGTCCAACAAACTCTAGAATAATATTTCCTCGTACATGATTGATATATAATATCCAATGCAATGTTTCGAGTACATTAACAATAAAAAGTTGAAAACTAATAATAAGTAAATAAAGGAATAAAACATCATTGTAAAATCAATAGGTTTCATTGTGCTGCTGAAAACCAAAAAGTTTTTTGGCCAAAAGCTAAATATAACTAACTTTTATACGTACCTAACATGCTTGGATGTATATTGTTGGTGGCACGTACGAACAATGAAAATAAACATCCAACCGATATAGGGAAAGACGGAGAAAAAAATAGAAGTTAAAGATTTATTTAAAATGTAATAACGTTTTATTGATTTCCTGCAGATCCCATCCATACATGGGTGTTTTCGTCTCGGTTTTACGCGTCTTCAAACAAAATTAAACAGGATGAATAATTTTAATGTGGTACTCTTTTCATTGTCGATTCATTCGATTTATTAGATTTCCGATTTATATTAACCAACTATTGTCTATTTTTAAGAATTATAAACTATTGTTTCTTTATTATAATGCGTAGTATAACAAAATCTTCAGCGAATTCGAATTAAATAAAAACATAAACATAAATATGTATGACGTAAAATGGCCAACCATATTTATTTTTCATCACTATTGCTCTCTTATTGTATACAAAACGCAAGTCTTAAACTTTCCTCTTGATCGACCTTCTTCCCGCCATTTCTGACCAATTATTATTTGCTTGGGGAAATTGAATTTCTTTTTTCAATCACACCAATGACACAAACAAGAAATATATTTGTTAATGTGCGCCTATTTTTTAAACTAATTAATAAACTTTCAGCTCGATACTACATCATAATACTTGTATTATTTATAGATCTTGCAAGTCATATACATACGTAATCGAATCTTTTTATTCTAACTATCATTTAAAGAGGTTCTTACTTAAAAATGTATTTGTTATCTTTATTTCATAATTATATGTTAATAGTGTATCCCGGACTTTCAGAAGTATGGCGAAATAATGTTTCAACAAAATTGCTCTCGACATGGTTTCTCGTAGATTTCAACGTTATGAGATTATACAAAATTACATTTTCTTAAATAATAACAATGGTTTGTATATTAGTAGTATTTCGACAAAAAAAATGAAAAAATAAAAATGTCAGGTACTTACATATTGTATATAGCTCATAAAAGTTTACTACACATAATAATGTACCCACATTGTTATTATTTTTTGTCATTTATAGCGTATTATTATTATTTATAATTTATTAATGTAGAATATTATTATAATTTATCATAGCATATTATGAATTTATTTAATATTTACCACGATATTTTAATTTTTTACAAATATTTTCGGTTAAAACGAGTTTTTAAGTGAAAAATATTGTATATCTTCTTTACAAAATTTAAATCATTTGCAATGAATCGCTATGTTCGTTATAAATATAGAGGTTTAATTGTATTAACATAAACGGACCATTACTTACGTCATTTGTACCATGGGCGATTTTTTGTGCGTTGCTTACACAGGAGTGAACTGTACCGAGATGAAATAGGTTAGGTATTCGACCAATACAACGTTGGCAGTTATTTTTATGTATAATATAAACGTGTGTGTGTATGTGTATGTATTGTTCGTGTCTTACTGGGAAAACATTTTTGCGTTGAGTGGGCTGCGAAGGAGTAATTTTCTTTTAATGTTCGAACTCGACAAAGTGAGGTATTCATTACGCACCACGTAGTAATGTGTATATATATATATATGTGTGTGTGTGTGTGTGTGTGTATGTATATATATATATATGTGTGTGTATGTGTGTATATAGAGCTTTGGATGGTCGCCGCCGTAGGAAATGAAATCCTGATACCGCGTGTTATGACGATGACGGTGGGAGACGATGTTATCACGTTTCCACAAACGGATTCATTTCAACCGGCATTTTCCGCTGAATTTATTTCACTTACTGCATAATATTTTCATTTTTATCTTTTGATCCTAATCGTATATGCATGTGCTTTTAACGTGACGTATTAATTCTGTGTGTATAATATATAATTTGCTGTACGGTAAAATAATAAAATCATTACCTGTAACTATCGTAAATGTTTATACAAACATCAGCACGTATAAAAGATTGTACCGTATTTTGCTAATAAATTACTCGAAGTATGGTGAATCAGTCAAATAATTACGACCACATTCTAATAATATTGAATATTGAACCTCGTTTCAGGTATTTTATTTGAAAAATTAGCGTACCCACTTGGTATTTTGATTGAAATGCAATTGTATGGTTTTCTAAAGGTTATCTAAAAATCAAGCACGCAGTAAATTACTATAGTTGATGAAGTTAAAAATAAGAAAACTTCTTGAAAACTACTTTAATATTTGAAAGAGCAAATATTTTTTTTTACTGTCCCTGTTGAAGAATTTAATGTTTTTTTTGTAAGATACTTCTATTGAAAATTTGTGAATAAAATTCTATTATGGTTAATGACATAAATCCATTTCAAATCTTTTACATCTACAGATATTAATAAATACTTTGTCACAGTCAGTTCGAGGACTCAATTTTATGTATGTAAATCACTATGTCTGTACATACTTAACGTACTAATCATACTTAATATAAATGCATTTCAACTGTCACCTCGAATAATACTTAAATCTATTGAGTAATTCGATATGTCATAAAAATTTCAGTAAATGAGACGGTTTAACTCTTATGTTAATATAGGTTAAGTATATTCTGTTAAAATATATAGTAAATATAGAATAGTAAATGTTGGCTTTGAAGTGTTTGTTGGCGATTCTTGCATAACCGAAGTTTTGTGTGATTATATAAATATAATATTACAGACTACGATTAGTTCGCAGCACAATGTCTGAATCGCAATTTTGTTAGTTTTTATAATTAAGTACAAGTTTGAATTATTATTTAAATACTTGAGCTAATGCTATGAATTGTTTTATAATAATGTATTGTTATTTATTCTATATCGCTATAAAGCTATTTATTTTTTACCGATTGGACGTCTGTATAAAATATACGTAATACTGGATCACCGATAACAGTTGACAATACGGGTATTCGGGGTCCGTCTTGAAAAGATAACAAAACTTTTTCGAAACTGCATTAAGCCAAACGTTTATGCAATCATTATTTTGACAGAAAGTAACAATTAATTTTCTTCTCGTACGTTTTTAAACATTAACTTAAAGATGAAATTCAATAACTCAACAGATAGTCATTAAACTAAATAATTCTTAAAACTTACTTTCAAGTAATTGCTGTATGATTAGAACAAAATAATCGAATTGGTTTTGTGAAAAATTAAACTGCGGTAGAATCTTCTAAGTGTAATTTTTTTTAGTAATATTAAAATAATTTTTTAAACAAGATAGATATTTTTTTAGTATTAGTACCAAAGAGATAAAGTTAATTATATCCGAATGAAACGTTTGGAGAACTTATTGCATTCAAATTAATATATACACAGTTAATATATAAATAAATATAACAGCATAATCATAAAACCATCAAGTTTTTCACTTTGATCACAATCTAATTAATAAAATCTTAAATACAAAAGTTAACAAATTCAGTTTAGTTTTAATGGCTGAAAAAATTAGTTGCTCGTTATTGCAGGCTTAAAAATGTCAACACATCAAATACAAGAGTAGTTTTTTTTAACTACTTTCAACTTTTTCAATATCTGTAAGATACCATTCGTAAGTTAAAACTATCACTTTGACCATATTTTTTTTTTTTATCGAAAAAATAATTAATATATTTTTATCTGTTCAATCTGCTGTATGTGATTAAACTTTATACAGTTCGATAAATAAATAAATAGAAAATCCAATAATATTTACAATGAGTCAACTATCTAAATAAATTGACTGTCAAATGAAATGAAAAGCTATACAATTATCTCAATAATAATGATTAAAGTATTTATGTATTTCATGTATGAAAAACCATATTGTTAGCATAATTATCCATCACGATGGTTGAAATAAATTGATTTTGTTTTTTAAATCAATATGGTTATAATAATATTTTATTTGTGTGTGCAGTCGATCAATTAATTAAGTAGTTAATAAAATATATAAACTATATAAACTAATCGAAACCTAAAATATAAGCTTTATTGAGGTTAATCTTAAAAAAAAGTAATTATTTTATAGTTTAAAAAGTATTTACTTAACCTTTAAATATATTGTTAAAAAACAGTATTATATTTGTTTATAATGTTGTACAAAGTATGTTTGACAAACATCATCTATCTTGTTGCTCATTAATTTTGAGATAAGCCTGTGATAGGTTTATTGCATTTGCATTTAAAAACGCAAATAGTGGGAGTATTTTATAAAGGAGCGTTTATTCGCGTTTATTCGCAGTACTAGGATTAACTCATTGGTTATAACTATATTTAGTCTACCGTGAAATATTTTTATGGGTGGTATAAGTAGTGTACGCATTATCACGTTTTACCATAAATAAATACATTTAAATTGTAAAGGGGATTAGTTTGTGTTGTTTCATTAAAAGTTACTGTTTATATACACATTTATATATATATAAAAAGGAGAACCAGAAACGAATGATTAGTAAGATAAAAACTAAATATAGTAAATCCAGGGAATGATAAATTTAATTTATATACTAATAAAATTATACATTTTTTGTGTAATTAATGTGTTTGATGTATTTAGTTTAATGGAGTTTTTGTTAGTTTATTCCAAACCTCTTGATCTCTATTAAGCGCGTATCGAAATTGATGATTATTTCAATATCCTCGAATGTTTACATCAAGGAATTGCGTAAGCATAATAGATATTATGTTTTTGTAACATTTTCAATTCCAATAATTCCACGGTCTGGTCAACCAACGTCCTGTAAATCGCAGTGATGTACTTGAAATATTTTCAACAAAGTCCGGTCATTTGACAATAAATTATTTTGATTAAAGTATTGTTTATACTCGTCGATTCATTATTTACACAGATTATGGAGTGAATATTTGTGACAGTAAAAGTTTGCAACAAAAAGGTTAGCGTAAATATTATGTATAATTAAATTGTTATGTGGTCAATACCATTAAAATAATATATTTTGTTATTGTTTACTTTGTTGAAGCATATATAATCATAACTTACTATATTTAAACGTCGGAATCTAGTAATATTTATATAAAATATATTTTATGAATGAATTAAAGTAATACGAATTTTTTTTCAAAATGTGAACGATCATTTTTCGCTGAAAGGTCTGCCAATCCGCCGTAGGTTGTCACCAGATTTATTGGTCACATTAAACCGAAGGAAAAACTTTTTTTTCGTGTCATATTTTTTACTTTATCCCACGAGACCCAGATTATATCGGCACATGTAAATTTATCTAGTGAAAAAAAAAAACAAAAAGAAAAGAAATATTCTTTAAAAAAAAAAAAAAAGTTTCTAACGACCGAGTCACGGTCGTTGTTTGCATACGATACAACACCAACCCGCGAGCAGTTCGTTTAATCCGATAGCGGATGTACTTCTAATTTACATTAAACTCGATTCCATTCCATGTTCACGTGCGTACATACGTGTTTCTATGCGAATGTGTTTTTTTACACAACCATTTATTGGTCGGCAACATTAATGCGTAACTATGTCTTCCTACTATTTCAAAATGTTTACTTGCTCGGTCATTCAATTTGTTTATTATTGCTTAACGATTATAAATTGCATTCGTAACAAGCTGTTCATTGTTATTTCTAGCACCGGACTAAATTTGCGGTCAGTGCAAAATAACGATGACCGCGGGATGTTTTCAATGGTACTTACCGACGACCGTTCGGTTCTCGTGGAGAGACGCTCGAATGGTCACGCGATGAAAATGAACACAGACAAATACATAAAGGAGCTGTGTAGTGCAGTGGTCACATGGCTAGCCACGACGCACGTAGTTATCAGGTCGAACCCGGTTTAGGGCAAAAAAAAAAAAAACGTTTTACAGAATTTATTCTGTAGTCTCTCTCTCCCCTGTTATCATTCTGATTGCTCTACACTGCTTCCCGCAGATGAACTCCATCAGGAGTGAACCCTTACACGTGAAAATTCCTTACTTGGAGTAGTAAGTAAAAGTCCTGCAGTGAAATTAACTTATAAAATGATCTCTGAACGGCCATTTTTAAAGAAAAAAAAAAACTTAAATATTTAATAAACACTAACGTTTGCTTCTCAACGTTTGCTATTGAAAACCTAATCTCGCACCGTATGAAGTGTTCAAAAACTATTGAAAGCGTTTAGAAAACATTTTTTATTTTATTAATTTAAATTACACAATTTATATAAAGTAGATTTAATTAGTGTAAATTATAAGAACATATATTGATATTGGAGATTTGAGTTGAAGGACCTTCCATAGATGAATCTCTTACCGGTTTTACATTATATACATTTGTAGGTTAAATTGAAAAGAAAGCAGTGACGCTAAAGCAAAGTATTGCTTTTTTTTAGAAGGTTTCCAGAAATAGGTATTGGTTAATAAGTTATCTTTTACGAAGACATTTAGATAATTTTTTAACAAATTGTGGTATCGAGTATAATAATTCGAAGTATTTTTTTTCTATTGTTTTCATTTGTAGGTCAATGTGAAAAATTTGGTTTGTGTCATAAGCGCAATATTTTATTTTGAGTTATTTGTATTTTGTTCGGGTTAGATTTTTAGAAAATTCCCGAGTTTATAAACTGTAAGTGTAAATTAGCTTGAGAAGAAGTTTGCATAGATTTAATTTCAAATGGAGACTAAATTTCGATTAGATTTTAAATGGAGGATTCGTCCGAGTAAGCATAGTGGAGAGTTTATTTTAATTTTGTACTGTAAATGTGGTGTGACCAATTCAGTTTTTTATCAAGTTATACATCGATCGTATTTATTTTGTTGTATCATTAGTTGGTATGATAATTTTGTTTATATTGTGGACATATTTTGTGTTCGAGTATAAAGATGATTTGGCATTATTTATTTTATTTTTTTTAAATTCTCAATTTTAATACCATGATTGAATGTCATGGATACAGGACTGAACATTTTAAATAACCGTAAAAAGATTTCTGTATACAGGAAAATGGCATTATAGTCGGCATATTCAGCTATAATAGTGTTTGAGAAGATGGATCAGAGATATAAATGTTTGGAGAATAGGAGCAACTATCAGCTTGTGTAGGACTTCAGTGTGGTAATTTTTTTTTTAATTTAAAGAGACGGCCAGCGTGCCACACCGGATCGTACGCTTACGCGACGTCGAGGAAAACTGCCTTGTAATATTGTTTTTTTTTCCCGCGAGGATGAAATTGTATCCGTTACACGATTAATTTGATAAATTGTCAGGTGAAGATTGCGAAAACCGAATCGCGTATTTGTGATAATTGCTCAGTTAGCTTTTATTAGGTTTAATCTTTTGATTATTAGTTTTTTCACGAATTTTGAAAAAAAAGGATGGAGCCTAATAGGTTTGTGAGATTTTGTTAAACTGGTTAGTTTGCTTGGTATTAAGAAAAAAACTCAACAAAAATGAATTAAAATTTTAATTTTTTTATTTTATACGCATTTTGCATTTTGTATACAACTATATAAAGTGTTGTATATCGAATGTTATAAGTATGTAAAGTATTTAGGGATATTTTATTTTTCGGGTAAGTAAAGGATATCGATAAATGAACTGTACAAAGCTTATACTGTTGTCATATGTAGTTAGTGGTTTTCTATCGATTCAGACATCGTCACGAGAAATATGTGACCATATCAGTTGATCTAAAAGTCATATCAAATGATATATTATGCACATAATATTTTGATGGATGGATGACACATTACAGATACGAATTTTATTCATAATAACGTAAGTTGATTGACCTTCCACATTGTACACAAGTAGCAGAATATCTCAAGAAAAGTTTTTAAAAATTATCACGGAGTACAACACAATATATTACACACATAAATAAATTAAATAAATGATTCGTTTATGGTTTATTTATCATTCATCTAGCACTAATGTGTGTGTTGAGAATAAAAAAAAAAAAAAAATCATTAAATAATTAACTACGTGACATTTATTACGTGCAAAAAATAGGGCATCATCTATTTGCGCCATAATAAAAAAGGTATGTTTTTACAACAGTTAATTTGCACCGAATTGACCTGGTATAATTATATTAATGTGATCTATTTTTTTCTCAAGTAATAATAAATTATAAAATCTTCTTTAAATTATAGTCAATAGTACGATATTTTTTATTAAATAATCAATCCAAATAATCACAATAAAATATATATGAACATTTTTTTAACAAATTTTCCTAATCTTTATTGTAAGTAAATGCAATTATTTATACATACTCATAACTTGTTAAACTGTTTGTTTTGTAATTAAAAAAATAACTTTATTATATGTTGAAGACTTTTAAAAATAATTTAATAATGATGTTAATGTAAAATATTTACTTCTATTAAATCGAATAAACGAAATCTGTCTACAACTACTGTTAGCTCACCTGAACACAAAAAAACAAAACCCTTATTCGTATCATCAAACAGATTTGCCGCGCTTGAGATTCAAGAACCAAATACTAGTAAAACAACACATACAAACGAAACATTTATGCCTGATAATAATACTGATCACGAGCTCGCTCAAAAAAACCGAGAACCTCTTCCTCCACCCATTTTTGTCAGAGGCGTCGAAAACTTCACAAACGTAAAAGACGAAATCTTAAAATTAGTTTCTCCCGACAAATTTTTGTTCAAATCCTCATCAACAAATTTAAAAATCCAAGTCGAAAAGTCAACTGCCTACCGTAAAATTATTGAATTCCTCAAAAACAACAAAGCCGAGTACCACACATACCAAGCTAAAGAAGACAAAGCTTTTAGAATTGTAATCCGTAACCTTCACTCAACAACTTCAACCACCGACATTACAGAAGCACTTAACGAAATCGGATTCTCGGTCAGACAAGTATCCAACGTTATCCACAAGCAAACCAAAACACCAATGCCTATATTTTTCGTAGACTTAGAACCCTCTCCTATAAACACGGATATTTTTAAAATTGACCGATTACTTTACACCAAAATAAAAATCGAAGAACCACACAAACATCGAGAAATAATTCAGTGTCAAAATTGTCAAGAATATGGGCACACAAAAAAATACTGTGCCTATCCATCCAGATGCGTCCGATGTGGGGACGATCATCCCTCAAATATATGCAAGAAACCACGAGACACTCCCGCCAAATGTGCCCTCTGCAATGGTGACCACCCGGCCAATTACAGAGGCTGCCGGATCCACAAACAACTTCAACAACTCCGTCAATCCAATCAGCCAAATCAAAACCGTAAATACATAAATAGTACTAATAATATAATTAACAAAAATAATTTAAATAGCTCAAGTGACCCAAATAATGTACAAATTAAGTCTACTCAGCAGGTGACCTCCGAAAATAATCATTCTTTTACACCCCCCTCATATGCTAATGCAACCTCTAATTCAAACTCCTCCCCACCAACTCAAACTGAGTATTCACTTCTTACTAATTTCCTAAATGAATTCAAATCACTATTAAATCCATTAATGTCATTATTAACAACTGTCCTCGATCAACTTATCTCCAATGCAAAATAACTCCTATACATCACAATCCTTAGTCATACTCCTTTGGAACTCAAACGGTCTTCAAAAACATAAAAATGAACTAGTTACAACACTACACGAGAAACGGATAGACATTGCTCTAATAGCTGAAACTCATTTCACCGCCCGAACAAAATTCTCAATCCCAGGTTACCACATCATCTCCACTCCACATCCCGACGATACTGCCCACGCTGGGGCCGCAATAATCATAAAATCCTCTCTTCAGTTCCAACAAGAACCCCCAATACAAGAAGAATACATACAAGCTGCTATAATAAAATTAATAATTAAACACATCCCAATCACAATAGCTTCTGTTTACTGCCCCCCGAAGCACAAAATCAACCACACCCAATACGAACAATTTTTTATCGCCCTCGGCCATTACTTCATAGTTGGAGGAGATCTAAACGCAAAAAATAAAGTATGGGGCTGTAGATCAAACAACCCAAAAGGCGTTTCTTTGTATAAAACTATTAATAAAAAATCATATTCAATAATAAGTCCCCCAAATCCTACCTACTGGCCTACCTCTCCCCAAAAAAAACCCGATATCTTAGAAATCTTTATAACTAACATACCAAAACAGCTATACTCCTTAATAGATAATCTACTTAGCCCATGCTCAGATCATTCTCCAGTACTTTTAACCATCGACGCAACTCCTCCCATCCGCCCAGCAAAATCGTCTCTTATCAATGGCATTATGAATTGGAAAAAATTCCAAGACGATATACAAAAACAAATCAATCTAAAAATTAAATTAAAATCCCCAGAAGATATAGAAGATGCGGTCGAAAACCTGACTTCTGTAATACAACACTCAGCGTGGAATGCCTCCACTCCCATCCCTGTAAAACCAAAATCACTTAATTTACCTTCTTACGTACGAGACCTAATAGTCCAAAAAAGGAGAGCTCGTGCAGTCTGGCAAAATAATAGACTACCTTCATATAAACAAATATATAACAATCTCAATGCTAAACTCAAACGCACTCTATCCAAAATAAGATCCGATTCCTTTTCCTCTTGGACCGCATCTCTCGTAACAAAAAACGGATCCTTATGGAGAGCCACTCGTAACTGCCTTAAACAAAAAGTCGCTTCATATCCTCTAAAAAATAATGATAATACCTGGTGTACTTCCGACTTAGGAAAAGTTGAACTGTTTCGTACTCACTTAGCCTCTGTCTTCCAACCTCATCCTGACATCTTTAACCCACAATTCACAGAAGAAGTTAAAGACTTCTTAACAACTCCGCTTCCTGTATACTTGCCCCCTAAATCTTTCTCTCCAAATGATATCTCCCAATGTATACTATCATTTCCACTTCGAAAATCTCCAGGTTTCGATTTAATAACCGCCGAAATAGCACGTCAACTCCCTAAAAAAGCCATTATCCTCCTCACATACATAATGAACTCAATTCTTAGACTCTCTTACTTCCCTCTACAATGGAAACTATCAACTATTGTCTTATTCCTTAAACCCGACAAACCAATCGAAAATACCTCCTCATACCGTCCTATCAGTCTTTTACCATTCTTTTCAAAACTCTGTGAAAAACTTATCCTCAAACGCATTATGCCTATTATCAACGAAAAACACATACTACCCGACACCCAATTCGGATTCCGTAACTCCCATTCAACTATCCATCAAATCCACCGATTAGTCGATACTATCTCCCTAACACTGGAAAAAAAAATGTACTGCCCCACAGTGTTCTTAGATGTCGCTCAAGCGTTCGATCGCGTATGGCATTCTGGCCTCCTATTCAAATTAAAAAATCTACTACCTCCTCCTGACTACCTATTCCTCAAGTCCTACCTGGAAAATCGCCACTTCACTACACGAGTAGGCAGCGAAACTTCTGAACTATCCCCAATTCTCGCGGGAGTTCCCCAAGGCGCAATATTATCTCCGATCCTATACAACATTTTCTCAGCTGACCAACCAATCACTTCTAATACATCTGTAGCCGAATTCGCTGACGACAAAGCTATCTTTACCACACATACTGACCCAGTCACAGCTTCAAACAACCTTCAAAACCACCTTAATCTACTATCCACCTGGTATACCAAGTGGAGAATCAAAATCAACACATCCAAATCCTCGCACGTAACATTTACTCTCCGTAAAGGCATTTCTCCCCCATTAACCTTAAACAACTCTCAAATTCCTATCACTGCAAATGCCCGGTACTTGGGTATGTATCTTGACAAGCGACTCACCTGGGCCCACCATATAAAAATTAAGAGACTATTACTTAACCAAAGACGTAGAAACCTCTATTTTTTACTAAATAAAAATTCAAAAATCAATCTAAAAAATAAATTAAACCTATACAAAATGTTATTAACTCCTATTTGGTCTTACGGCATACAAGTATGGGGAACAGCCAAGCCATCAAACATTAAAAAAATTCAAGCATTCCAGTCTACCTCGCTCCGCCTAATAACGGGCGCACCCTATTATGTTTCCAATCACACTTTACACTCCGATCTTCACATTAACACCGTATCCAAAACTGCATCTTTCTTTTACAAACGATTCCGATCCCGCTTAATCAACAATCCAAATCCTCTTATAAGAGAACTCAACTCAAACATTATTCCTGGAAATCCTCCTAGACGACTGGCTCGCCGTTGGTGCAGAGATCTCGCCAGTCAAATTAACCATTAAATAATAAATAGTCAAGCTAAAAAGTGTCACCGCTGGGTGACTTCTTTTATCGGTCAACTCACGCTCATTAATATTAATATCGCCCATACGCTTATTGTAAAAAAAATATAATTTACAGATTGTGTATTTACTTATAACAAATAAAAAAAAAAAAAAAAAAATATTTGTATAACCTACCACCCACGGCTTTGTCATTCACAGTCGAATACTTTGCAATAATTTAAGTATTCATACAATCTTATCCTTGCCATCAAATAAATTTCATATTATCATAGACTTACTTCCCTGTTTTCAAGTTCTCTCTTCCTATTTTATCATATTACAAATTATTTCTCTTATAATCATTATCAG
Organism: Sipha maydis; assembly: GCA_034509805.1. Taxonomy (NCBI): domain Eukaryota; kingdom Metazoa; phylum Arthropoda; class Insecta; order Hemiptera; family Aphididae; genus Sipha; species Sipha maydis. The sequence goes on from JASXSY010000502.1 coordinate 290,466, forward strand.
GCAAATGTCATAATATCTAACGGAATCTGGTACTATTTTTAAAATTTTATGATTATCAGATTATACTGTTATTATTGGAAATTAATTTCAGACATAATAGGCAAATCTTCGACATTCCTCAGTTGCTTCTCGAATACAAACATTCCATTTACTGATTTTATTCCCAATTATAGGATTTGTTCAACTAATCTAAGGTTTGAACATTGAGAATCTCTCCAACCTAATTTTGCCACCTAGAATATAATTATATCTCCAACTACAACTTCTTTGGTTTCACAATTTCAATATTTTTAGAAAAAGCAAAATATCGTTCTACCGTTTCCGCTTTGGCCATAACCTACTTTTTCCTCATTTTTTCCATCACCACATAGTGACCATCTGCTATCCTTATTTAATTTCTCTAATATTCCTTTTAATAACAAATATATTTTTCCAAATCAGCAAAAAAGTATTATTCTAAATATAGTACATTTTTTTTAACCATAGAGGATTTTTAATTTAATTTAATTTTACATTTCTTCTATTTATCTTTGTACGTATCTGATAATTTTTATTGTACTTCTTATGGTTTTCTTTACTGAACTGTCAAAATTAATTATTAAAACAAATCTTAAATACAAAAAAATAACTTTTTAAAAATTTAGAATGATTTTATGCATTTAGTATACAATAGGCTTAAGTAGGCTACATTGATATATATATATATATATATATTGTGCCGTTTCTATATCATAATTTTAACATTGTAACAATAAAATTATACAAAGCAAATTAAATTTGTAAAATAATAAATTATTTTTAACTATAATTATTGTAAACGGAGTTAAATAAGACAAATACATTTCTAGACTTTGATGATAACTCTTTAATTAAATTAACCATGTTATAGCTAAAGTATCAAGTTTTATTTTAGAACTTTAAAAGCTTGAGGCAATTGAATAACATTTTGTATAATAGTATTTGAATACGTAAGGTATGATGTATTCAAATTATCTAAAATATAAAAAAAGAAAAAGTATGCCTAATTTATTTATTATTGGTTTTTTGTTATTTTCTTGTAGTCATAATTTTGAATTATTAATTTTTTGTAATCAAATTCCAAATTATAAATATAATATATATTATGCATATAAGAACTTTTGAAAAAGTTAAATTTTCAAAAAGTGTCGGTAAAAACAAAGTACGACATTGTATAATCATTGTTTTTTTAGCTCCGCACGGAATTTAAAAACTAATTTAATCGAAATTTTGATAGTAAATAATTGAAATAAAATTAGCAGTAGATAAAGCAGATTTCGTGGCTTCTGAAATTTAAGCATATTTAACGTTTTCGTATTAAGTGCGATACAGTTTTATATTATAATCATTATTATTATTTTGCTTATTAGCGATATAAAACAATGCAAAATCGAATTGGAACATCATTTTTATGAGGAAGGAGGTAGGGATAAAGTAGGTGGGAGAAGTTCAACCTTTGAAGAGCTTGACTTTATACAAATGAGATCGGGAACTTGACTTACCTAAGACGGTTAAGTAGACAGGATGTCCAACAGGTGGAGTGGTGCTAATCTGACATTCGTAGATACCGGAATCTTTTTTCTGCGGGTATTTGATCCGTAACGACCAGTTTTCCGAGTGCGGTTCGTGAATGGCTTCGAACCGCTGGTCGCTGGTGTACGTATACCTGCCGGCTGTAAGGAGATGTATATCCCGGTGTCGGATCCACGATACCTGAAACGAGTGTAAAAGCTGTTAAAAAAAAAATATGACACTACGACTTTAGTATTATTATCATATGACGGCCGCCGAAAGTAATGGTGTGTTTTAATTTTGTTTTTACGGTTGGCATATGGATGACATGGATGACAAAAAAATGGATGGACCCTTTCAACATTAAATGCACTACGAAACGTAGTGTGAATTTAGGTGCAATTATGCAAGGACTATTTGTTTAGTCCTTCCAAAAATATGAAGACAAATTACACGCTGAGAGTGATTAATTTGTTATGAAAACAGGTCGAACCATTTGGATTTTTTTTCCTAACAAAAAAAAAATCTCAAATTCATTGACCACGATGTTCTATTAACTTTATCTACCTGTTTTCTGCTTATTTATACAAAAAAAGGCCCACGTCTATTACAAACATTTATTGTGTATTCCTGAACATTAATTACATTTACGTATTTAAGTGCATTTCAAAAGTATCAATCTATTGTTATTTTATGAGTAGTATTTAAAATACATAATAACTAATTATTTAAGGAAACAGGGTAAAGAAATAAAGGGTCTGTGATATACAAAAAAAATAAATATTATTAGTTAGTTATATTATTCTGTGATAATAGGTAACAGATAAATAATATTACGAAAAATAATTTATTTTAATAATTATCGTATAAAACATTATTGACAATAGTCCGTATATATATATATGTTTAAAATTCAAATACCACTCATTTACTGATTTATTAGTGTATAGCCAAAATGTGAATAAATTTCTTACTATGTGCATTAATAAATATTTTTTTAAAAAACACTCTGCCGTAAAAAAAAGGTTGGAGGCAAGGATCTCCAGATGAACTAATTGTTTGTTATTATAATTTTTTTTTTTTATTTATTTATTATAATAGTTACGTGACGGACTCATTGGCATACACGATACCACCGAATGTTATGCAGCATAATGTTATTCAATAAATAGTAATAAATGTCTAGATAAAACTCGTTTATTGTGTAGAAGTAGTATTGGATTAAATAAAAGTAATCGAAAAACGTCCGTTCTGGTAAACAGAGGTACATCGATGGTACAATATTAACTATATAATTTAAAAGAATGTAAAACTCGAAAGTACGCGAATCAAATCTTTATGTGCATTTTTATTATTCATGCTTGAACCGACCGATTTTGAAATAATTTTTGGGGGAGCAGGTGTGAAACAGAACGAAGCCTCAGAAGTTGTTTCTACGTGAACGAACGATTGCAGATGTGCCGACGTGCTCGTGTATGTTTAATGTGTTTGTAGTTGCAGAAAATGAAAAAAGAACTGTGGCAAATTTAAAATCCTCGAGAAAAGTTGAAAACAACAAGTATTCAAAGTAAAAAAAAAGAAGATCTATAATAATAAAAATAATTGAAAGCCGAGCACTTTAAAGTTTAAAAAATCTTTAGCTCTAAAGAAATTTTAGTTTTTTTTTTGATCTTGATGATTCGTACATAATATATGAACTTAACGTTAACAATGGAATACACTGACATCAATTAAAATAATACATGTCGTTCTATTACATTTTATTTATTGTTTTGTTGAACGATAAATTATTTTTGGAAGAATAAAATTATATTTTATTTCCAATCACTCAAATGGCCGAATTTTCGTTCTAATTTTAGTAGTATTATTTTACAAATTTATCATCATTATGAAAAATTGTTCCAAATAATCAATATTGTAATATTGATTATTTGGAACAATTTTTAACAATATCGGTAATTTATGAAATCATTCTAACAAATTCAGTTAGAACGTTGATTAACTAAAACCTTGTGGTAAATTCTAAAATTTACTCGATTATTTAAGTGTTCTGTGAATTCATTATTTTTATATCATTCATGATTGGAATATTCCGATTGATTAATATTTTGCATTAATGTTGTATGCTATTACATTTTATAAATAAAATATATATTTTATTTTTCTACGTATATTTACAACTGTCTGATTATTTATAATCTAAAATTGTGTAACTAATACTGTTTAAATTCGATTTTATTAATATCAACATTCATAAAAATCATTCGAATGTGTTATTGAGGTTATGTATCGTAATGATCGCATATAAATAATATTTAAAACAGAAATGAGCATTTTAAATTATGTTATTCAATATTATATACATATAATATGTAAACATTTAAACTTTAAATTAGGTTTTTAACGACACTGTATTTTAGGTTTCAATGATTAGAAATAATAATATTTCAAAACTACTAACGTAGAATCCCTATTTATATTATATACTAATGTTAATAATTATCTAATTTATAGTTTAAGTTAATTTATTAATTTTATGGTTGTTTCGACAATGTTTTCCTTTATCCTGTTGCAATAATGGTTAACGATTTTCTAGAACAAAGGAAGCTAGCAAAGGATACAAGTATAATATACACAACGAAAACTAACACGATAAAAAC